>WSXT02236816.1:0-15876 GCA_011762715.2 Neuroterus valhalla
ACAGACTACAGACAGACAGACACCTTCGTAAAAACCATTTTTTCTGACTCAGGGGGTCTCAAAACGTGGAGATTTCACCAAATCCGCGAGTCATTTTTCCCATAAAACCAATACCTTCTCATTCAGAATGAGAATGTAAAAAGAATCATTCTCAACAAAGCATGTTAGCAGTTGATATTGTAACCAGAAAAGATTTGATTTTAAATCAAATAAAGTTTTATTCATTGAAAAAATTCCAACTTTAAAACAATAATTTTTTATGCTTTAACCAAACAGTTGCAGCTCTGATTAAGAATACTATCTCCCAGCCAGAACGACTGATTTTTGACAAAATAACGTATTATCGACAAAATCATTCAATTTTCAACTTAAGAAATAAACTTTGAACTAAAATGATAAATCTCTTAACAAACATATGAATTTTCATCGAAGTATTTCAACTTTTGATTAGGTAGATTATTTTTACTAAAAAAAAAAGGATAATCTTCAACAAAAAAACATGTGAGCAGTTGACATTTGAACCAGAATAGATTTGAATTTCAAATAAAAAAAGTTTGATTCATTGAAAGAATACCAACTTTGAAACAATTTTTTTGAATATTCTACCCTATCACGCGCATCTTTGAATAAAAATACCATCATCTTCCAGCCAGAAATAAACTTTAAACTAAAATGATAAAGCTCTTAACAAAAATATGAATTTGCAACGAAGCATGTCAACTCCAAATGAGGTAAATTATTTTTAACCAAAAAAAGAATAATTCTCAACAAAAAACATGTTAGCAGCAGTTGACATTGGGACCAGAAAAGATTCGATTTAAGTCAAAAAAAGTTTGATTCATTGAAAAAATTTCATACTTCTATCCAAAAGACGATTTTCTAACAGAGTATAAGGGTTTTTTTAAATTTAGTTGAAAGTCCTACCAAAAAATATAAACTTTTGATAACAAAACGTATATTTAAAAAAAAACTTTCTTCTAAGCAAAGGACGAATGACGTTTCAAGTAAGTTGATGAATCTTTGACCAAAAACAAAAAAAGATTTTCAACAAAGTAATCCAACTTTCAACTAATTATCTGGCTTTCCACTCAAAAACGCCGAAATTTTAAAAGAATGGTTGAATCCTCAACTTAGAGCAAATAATGTTCTAACAAACAGTTGCATTTTCGTTCAGAGAGAGTAGACCTCGAAAACAGTACGAATTTATAACAAAATACATAAATTTGAAACCAATTAGTTGAATTTTCAACTTGAATAGATTAATTTTGAATAAAAAATATAGCTGTTCGATTCTAAGTTTAAAAATGAGTATCCAATAAAATAGTTAAATTTTCTCAATGCGTTCTATCAATTCAGTTGGTATTTAGGTTAAAAAAAAAGAGAAATTGGAAAAAAAAGAGAGATAGGAAAAAGACTAACCCTGTGAAAGGTGAAGCCTGCGATTTATAAATAGGGATTTTGATAGTTGTTATGCTGAAAAATAGTAGTTTAAATGAACATTAAAGTTCATTTTCAATGCTTCAAAAATCTTTCTTTAAAAAACCTCTCTTCAAAATAATTTTATTGAGGTTCCATGTTTATTTATTTAACAAAATGGACACTGCTCTCGCGCCATTCGTCCAGCCTCGGTGTTGCTATAAAACAGCCTTGGACAACTTTCGCGAGTACTTGAACTTAAACATGCATTGTTTTGCTCGAGAACGGGGCGTGGCAAGTGCCTCTTTCCAAATCCCTCGGGCCGTCTGATGAATTATTTATTGAATTTTATTTAAAACTCAATGCGTGCTATATTTCCTCCAAATGGTTAAGAATAAATTTACTTAGACACACCAGAGGCAAAATTTTAAATATTTTCAACTGTTTGCCATTAAAATCTGTATTTCCGTTTTTGCCCAAATATTGTCACCATCTCGACTCTTTCTTTCCTCAAGGATCTTGGCCCCTTTCCTTCTTTTTTCTATCTCTATGCTTTTCTCATTTTTTCTTTTAGTTTTTTTCTGCTTTCTGCTTGGGGATTCGCACCCTGATTCTGCATGCTGTACCAAATGCGTCCCCATAGAAAAATAATGTTGTGTGCACAAGCTTCCCCGTCTGACACCCGTTCTTCTTCGTACTATATACATATATAGTAAACGTATATATAGAATATATGTACCTGCAGAACTTGACGACTCCATTCGCTTCAAATTTGCTCGCTCGAACAAAGATTGAGACTTTAATGCTGTTTGCGAAACTCTGGCACATGCCCTCTCTACATTTGCAATCTTATCTCACATTATCCTCCATACAAACTTCTCCACTCCAGTGCTTAAAATGATTCAGACTACAATTTTTGATTTAACATGTTTATTTAGTTCTTTTTACAGGCTAAAAATCAATTAACTGGAGGAGCCTTATTTTTAAAAAGACTCGTACGAGGCTCTGAGCACTAGATGTTAACAATAAATCAGAAATCAACTTCAGATACAAAGGTTGCATTGTTATAAAATGTTCCAAAAAACTCTTTTAACAAGAGTTTGTTAACTCTTTTGGTGGATGTTGAACGTATAATTTCGTATTGTTTGAAACAAAAAGAAACACAATCTTAGTCAAGTGCGGTATTTTTTAAAAAGTTTAGTAGTATTTATTGGTAGTTTCATCGAAACATTCTACTGGATTCAAATAGGCCCGCGCTTTTCGGCACATGCGCAGTTGAAAACCTCTACCACTGGGGGGCTGGATGCAGACCGCAGTCATCAATCCGCCATTTGCGCAACGTTGTGATACTATGACATGACTATATCGGTTATTTTCTCAATTCTTCGCATATTCCAGTCTGTAACGAATGGAAGCAAATGGCGGAATTCTTAAAAATTAGTGCAGGGAAAAATTCATATCTGAGTGTAAAATATATTTAGTGTACATAGAAGACTAGAAGAGTGAATCCTTGAGTTTGAACTCGCTTTTTATTTTCTGAAGTGCGATTATTCCTTCAATTATTTCAAAAATTCGAGTAACATAGATGAACAGGTTTATGCAAAATTAAATCGCGATAGAGTCCTGTGCTTGTAATGTGCAGACAATAAAAATTGATTGAGTTTTAGGTAAGGGCCAATTAAGTGCTCTTTCGAGCACGCATGCGCAGCCTATCTACATAGGGATTTGAAACGGGATAAGGTGAAGTCCTGAAGAAAGCCTTACCTATCAAAAAGGCCCCGAAAAGGTTGCTTAGCATGGGCCATGTAAGGTTGCCATGTAGGGCCCTTTTCATTTCGAGCATTTCAAAACACTAACAGGGCCTGATAGGATTCTTATCCGGGACGATATACTCATTCGGGACTTTTATATGGTAGGGAAACCTTTTCAGGACCTGGTACTGCCCGGATGTAAAAATTTGTCCACGGGCAGCTGAGCCCCAATTGTTAATTGGACTAAGTTGAGAAATTTCCACATAAAATGGTCTGTAGAAAGAAAAGGAACTAATTCGACAATCAGGACCTTCTCACTTGCCGTGCTTGGATTAGCTTCGTAAGTGATTATTTTAGGGGGAATAAAAGAAAGCGCCAAGCGAAGCGAACCTCCGTCGTTGATGTGGTTTGGATAATCGGTAAAAAGTTGGTGTCGAATGAAATTGCCCGAGGTGGCTGGGTCGACCTACGAGGGTGGTTTTGCGTTATCCCCGAAGCGGTCGCGTAATGGCGTTACGCTAACTTGATCAATCGTCTACTTCAACCCCCTGTCCCCTAGCCCCTAGCCCCTAGCCCTGCAGCGCTGTGAATGCTGTCGAACACAGGCTAACAGCTACTCAGGACACCCGACTGGACTCTATATTGGTAGCTTACCGTACATAAACAACCATGATTTGGTCAAAAGATTTATCGCTTTTTAATAGTCATATACATAGTTTCCATTTTTCAATCACTCGACACAATCCTAGATAATTGATTCATCAAAAAATTGTTATCTGACTAGCAGGAAGCGTCCGATTTTATATTTCGTGTAATAATTTTATTACTGTATTACATATATATTCATCATGCTGTAGAAGTGTTATTTATTAAAAATAAAATCAGTCGAATTCCTTTCCGCTAACCGCATACCCTAAGTACTCAATCTAATTTGCGCCAAAATTGCATTCTTCCCACTTAGGCTCTAGCTAGTTGTTGGCTATTGATTGTAAGACATCGTCTGAGATAGTACAGTTCTTGTTTAAAGTCTTAATAGCAACAAGGATATTGTCCAAGTATAAAAGAAGTTCCCTCTTTTTACTGAGATTCTCAAAAATTGAATACCTTTGAAAATGAGCAGGAGCGTTGACAAGACCAAAAGGCATGTACGAATACTCATATTGGCCCTTATTCATTCTTCCAACAAGACCATACCATCTTTGAGACGTCTAGGTCTCACTAACATACAGAACAGTAAGGGCGAGCACAAAATTACGTATCGCAATTTAAGCTTCATTTGTTACATTTTCACTTCCAGTAACCTAATCAATTTTGTTCTGATGACAAATAATTCTTTGTCTCCTAATTACTTCCGATGTGTGCGTCAAAAAATTGAGTGCTACAAGAGGCAAAAGTGGAATGAGAAGCAGCTAGCTGCGGTATAAGTCGGGTGACTCTTGTCCTCGAGCACGGTTGATATTCAAGTGGCATTCTTCGCGAACGGAAGTCGATGAATCCAGGCCTCAAAAACCCTCCCTCAGTCGCATTTATGTATATGTATATCGTATGGTGGTAGAATTTGTACCAGTCGCACCGAATCGATGATTTCTAGAGGACGGAAGTGCGCGAAGAGGCCTGATTGCAATCAGGGAGGTTTTCAGGTTTCGATAACGAGCATTTTGTGGAGAAGAGAGAAAAGTGTGGACAAATGGTTCCAAAATGAGCCACACTCGTTCATGGTTTAGGGCTGATGATTGACAGAAGGGTAAGTCAAAATCCGGAATTGTTTGAAATTTTGCGAAATTAGCAGCATTCATAGAGAAGAACAAAGGTAAAACGTGGTTCAGGTCAAAAGTGATTCAGTCAAAAGTTTCGGAGTTATCCTGGCTTGCGAAAAAAATTAATATCGGCAAATAAAAAATGAAAAATCACTAATTTTGTATTAAATCCTAGGATTTTGATCCGAATCACTTCTTATCCTTGTTTTTGTCTGTGGTGACAAGCCATTCGCGAGATTTCATACATAGAAGTATTGTTTATAAAAGCTACAAGTTCAAAAACCGGGAAGTGTTTGTGAATTTATTTCTTCATGATTTTCTACTAAATGGTTGATTTTTTAACTTAAAAAGATACAATTTCGAGAGAAAATGGAACAATGCAATCTCTAGTAAAGATAATAAATCATCTACCAAAAAAACACTCAAAATTTTCTATGAAATAATTACACTTTCAACCAAAGAGATTAGTCTTTAAACAAAAAAAAATTTCTTGAAACGTATTTCAACTTCTAAGCGAGTTTTTTGTTGCTTGATAAGTTTCTGAGAAAATAATCAGATCTCCAACCGTAAATAATTGAAGAAATAACTTTCAACTGAAAGTTGTTGAATTCTTTGAAAAGGCTTAATAATTTGTTTCGAGCTGAAGTAAAAACGAGAAGAAGATCGATTTCCGGCAAAAAACGTGAATCTTTAACTGAAAATACCTAATTACAAGCAAGAATGGAATATTTAAACTTCCACTTGAATAAATTAGTACCGAGAAAATAAATTTCCATCCAAAGAGATGAATCTTTAAAAAATAGATCAACGAAGTAGTTGAACTTTCAAACAAGTTGTTGGATATTTAACCAAAAAAGATAAATTCTCATGAAAACATATTGCAAACAATCTGTTAGTTGAATTATCTTACCAAAGGTACTTCAATTTCTTTTTTATTTCAAGAACTTCATGGACTTCTTGAGCAGCGATATTCTGTTGAAGTTCCAACGCACAATGGTTCAAGATCCGGAATGCTTGCCCGAAATTCAAAGAGTTAATATTTATGACTTCTTGAGTGTCTATATCACGTTTTTTGGGTCGCTGACTTCAAAAATGATACTAAAAATTCTAAATTCAAAATGGCGGACCCAAAATGGCGGACATTTTTCACAATTTTCTATTGTTTCCCACGAAAATGAGTACAAAGGGGTTTTTTGGGTCGCTGATTTCAAAAATGATACCAAAAATTTAAAATTCAAAATGGCGAATCCGAAATGGCGGACATTTTTCCAAAATTTTCTATTGATTACCACGAAAATGAGTACAAAGAGGTGTTTTGGTCGCTAATTTCAAAAATGATAATAAAAATTCAAAATTCGAAATGGCGAATCCGAAATGGCGGACATTTTTCCAAAATTTTCTATTGATTACCACGAAAATGAGTACAAAGAGGTGTTTTGGTCGCTAATTTCAAAAATGATAATAAAAATTCAAAATTCGAAATGGCTGACCCGAAATAGCGGACATTTTCCCAAAATTTTCTATTGTTTTTCACGAAAATGAGTTCTGTTTTAATTCAGAAATATAAATTTACAAAAAAGAAAGAGATTGTTCAAAATTTTATTCACTCTGATCTTCATTTATTACTTGTTCACAGCTAAAAAGGTAAAGCGAAGTCAATCATTTCAGAAAAAACCACAACTTTTTAGCACTTATATAAGAGAAAATGTTCATAAACAATGATAAACTGTTTACATAAGCATGTTTGTTAAGGCGCATTAATTATTACCTCACTAAGTGAAAAGTGGACGAAACGCTTAAGAGTTCAGAAAAAACCGCAACTATGTAGTATTAATCTGGACGAAGATAGCTCTAAACAATAATAATCTGTTTAAACAATTATTTTTGCTCAATTAGGTTAAATAGTTACTTACTTCAAGTGAAAAGTGGACGAAAAGTTAAATATTTCAGAAAAAACCGCAACTTTGTAGTATTATTCTGAGAGAATATTGTTTTAATCATTAACATATTGTTTAAACAATTATTTTTGTGAACTTGATTTGATAATTACCTCGCTATAACTGAAACGCTGAAAATAAGTTAAGAAATTCGGAAAGAAATTAACTTTCTAATCCTTTTCTAAGAGGAGTTGCTAAAAACAAGAATAAATTGTTTCAATAATTTTATCATACATCTAATTATCAGTATAAAGTAGTATTTTATGTATTTGAAACAATCTGCGTTGAAAAAAGCGCAAAAAATCATAATTAGCGCTAAAAACTCGAAAAACCCAATTTTTTCACTTATGGGGGTTTTTCGGGCCCCTATAAAAGAGACTCATGGGGGTGATATTTGGAAAGTATTATTTTATTCGCATGCGGTGACTGATTGTGAAGAGAAATGGTGAATTTCGAACTCGATTCACTTAACATTGAGAATCCTGAATAAAATTGACAAAAACGTCTTTTTTTAATGGGAAATACGCATTTATTTCTACCGAGGTACCGCGGGGCAACTTTTCTTAAAAGAATCAAAAAGTTGAATAATTTTTGCGATCAAAACGCAAAACACCCGCGTGCGCAATCGCATCCAACAAAAGAATTCACTTAGTATATTCCTGAATTCTATGAAAAAAGAATTTTTGGTAGGGCACATTTCACTCTCAATACCATAAATTTACTTGTTCGAAATGGAAATACGGAATCAAGCAACGATTATGCGTACCCTCAGGAATATCCTCAATGTCACCTCGTCCATTTCTGGCACGAACTCACAGAACAACTACGTTTTTCGCTGAACGCTCAAAACTCGAGAAAAACACTGAAGCGCGTAAATGCGGTGAAGAGTTAAGTTCAACTGTTCGCCACAAGGACAGTTTTGAATATCGTGAATTGTGCTTTCCCAAAAAAAATGCTCTAATGTCCCCTACACAAGTATAAATAAACATTAACCTCATCCGCTTACTTCGAATTTTGAGGTTTTAGCCAGCTTTTTCGGATCTTGAACCACTCTACGACGGTGTGTAGATATGAGAGATGGATACATACCTTTTTCGATCCTCTGGTTTTTTTTATATAAAAAGAGAAAGCTCTCTATTGGAGCAAAAACGTTTCGCTTGTAGCGTACAATCTTTACATTTATATTTGAAAATTAGCTCCTATGTCTTAGTTTACATTTTGTTAAATATAAATCACGAATCTCCTGTTCCCGAACAGAGGATAAAAACAAGAAAGAACAGCAGAACAGTAACAAACGAAATAGAGGCAATCATGTCATGTCGCAAATTGTAGATAAACAACAAACCTTCAAACAAGCTTGGTGTAGTGTATCAAGAGCTAGCAAGTACAATGAGAGATCCAAAATGTTTGTCACATTTGAAAATTATGAATGAAAATTGTGGAGTGAGTATATCTGTAGATTGGGAGAGATGTAAATATTGTATCAAAAAATTGTGGAGCACTCACATATGTTTATCCCAGTCCATAGATAAAACGAGAACGAATGCAGTCAAGAACTGAAGAAAAAACAGAGAGTGTTGTAATGAAGAAAAACGCACAATACGTTGCGCAATCAGGAAAAACAATATGGCGACTAAGAGTACATTGTTCTGGCGGGTACATTTGAATGTTATTTCGATGACTCGAGTAAGAAATTGAAACGAAAATACAAAAAGTATCTTAAAAGTGTTGATGACCGTAGCAATAGTTTTCTGAGTTCAGAACAATTTCTTATTAAATCAACATGAAGATTACTAATATTTTGTGTGTCAGTTTTTGTGCGCCAGTGTGTGTTTGATGGACTTATGTTAAGACAATCTTCGCAATTAGTTTCTGTTATTGACCTAATTGGAGACGAAACTAAAAACAAGACCAGCACAACTCTAAGACTTTTTTTCTTTGTCGCTCTAAAGACATAAAAGTATTGATACCTATGAAACATCCAATTTTGTTTTCCAATTTTGCTCTATTATTACGAGCATCAGGAGTAAAATTGGAATTCGAACAAGTTTCGGGGTGAAAGGTATAGATTTTGTGTATTCGCGTGCCTGAAAGATCGAGGATGAACCTGGGGAGGACTGTTATTTCAAGAGAGAAAGACCGTCCGTCGGACCGTTCGTTTGTCCGTTGCTTCAGAGCAATGTGCTGAGTAAACAACAGTTGGATGAGATAGGGATGTTGCTGGTATGTGTTCAGGAGGGGGAGTGAAAATGAGAATTGTGAAAGAAAAGAATGAAAGAAAGAAAGACCATTTTTACCGGTTCTCAACTCTAAAAAGACCTCTCACTCCCCACAAGATTTCAAAACAAAAGGGACTGTAAAACTATATTATTGTCATTCCTTATTCCATTTGAAACATGGGAATTTTCTGCATCGACAATTTATTAACCATAATAATTTGTATGCATTCATCCATTTTCTTTCCTCCACATGGTTTGATTTTTATAAGTTAGAATCAGAGTTAGTTTATTTCTTACAGAATTTTATTCTGAGATTCTCATTTTGGTTACCTTGATCAGCTGTAACAGAATACTCTTTTTACCACACGGGAACCAAGAAATATAATTCACCGACCGATTTAACTAATTGTTCCGTAGCTGAGATGGGAGAGCGTCCTGAAGAGCTGAATAACGAGGTGTCCTGGGTTCGAATCTCAGCGGAGCGGGGAAGTCGGTACTTTTTTCACAGAAAATTGTATTTATTTACTTGAATTCTGCTTTTTTAATAGTGTAGATGTCTCAGTAATTGGGACGATCCCAGTAATCGTGAGTTTTTAGGTGTACACGCCACAAATGAGTATTTTCCGCATGGAAATACAACTCTAAAATATTTTTAAGTAACTTAGAACAGGGCTTGTTGTGGAAATCAAATTAGTATTTTTATACAAATAGTGCACTTGGGTAAAAAAAATTCATTTATATCAATTGCCGATGGCGATGTATCACGAAACGTGGAAAATAGTTTTGAAATTTAGGTTAGGAAAGGCGTTCCTTTGTTTAAGCTTCTAATATGACAATGAATCACTTAACCAGGACAAAATGTATTTTTTTGTAATAAAAAATCATTTTCATTTCATGAAAATGGACAAAATCTTCATTTGGTATCTTCTCGTCCGAGAAATATCGGTCACGATTATAGGGACGTTTGAAAAGCAGAGTTGCTCGAGTAATCGTGACTGGTCACGAAGATTAGGACTCTGTCAACATTTTATTTCCATATTTCATTGCAAATAATCATTTCATAAATTTCAAAAAAGCGTGAAATTAAATCGAAGAACTGACTTCTTACTGTGAGCATTATTCCTAATATAAATAAGTGTTTAAAACTGAAAAAGGTGATTAAAGATATTAGCATGACTTTAGTGATTTTATTATCAATTTTTTGTTCTTTTAATTTTTGACTGAAATTATTATTTATTGAGTAGTTTTTCAATAGATATGTATCTATTTATAGTTTTAATCTTTTGACAAAATATGAAATTACAGAACATAACATAACCTCCAAATACACATGATAAATACACAAAAAAATACACAACATTTTTTTATATATATGTATATAATGTTGCCTTTGATTAAAAATCAAACTTTTTGGTTGAATGTTAAATTCTTCTATTTAAATTCATTTTTTTGTTGATCATTCATTAGAAAATTAGAATTAGTTTTTTTTATAGAAAGTTAATCTTCTTGATGAAGAAATTATTCTCTTTGGTTGAAAACTGAACTTTTTTGTAGAAGATTTGTTTATTATTCAGTCAAGAATTCATTTTCTTATCTGAAAATTTATCTTCTCTATTTTTGTTTCCATACTCAACCTTTATCAGTTGAAGATCCAACTATTTGGTCAAAAATTCATGTATGTGGTTGAAAATTCGTCCCTCTTGTAGAAGATTGATCTTGTAGGTTAAAAATTAATCTTTTTAGTAGAAAATTGATTTATTTGGCTGAGAATTCAACTAATTGTTCAAAAATTCATCTTTTTTGTTTGAAAAATTCATTTTATTTTTTGCAAAACATTTTTTTCGGATAAAAAATAATTCTGGTTAGTTGGAAATTCAACTTTTCGAGTGGGGTTTCGACTTTTTTGTTATCAATTCGTCTTTTCTAGTTAAATTCTACTAGTTGAAAGTAAATTTTTCCCTGGTAAAAATAATGTTTAAAATCAAAATCTAACTATATTGGATTTTTTGTAGAAAAATTATGTTATTCTGATGAAAAATAACCATTTGGTTGAAAATTCATCCCTCTTGTAGAATATTGATCTTGTTGGTTAACAATTGATCTGTTTTGGAAAAAATCGATTGATTTGGTTGAGAATTTAACTAGTTGCTTAAAAATTTAGCTTTTTGTTTGAAAAATTCATTTGTTCTTTTTTTTGCGAAAGGTTTTATTCGGGTAGAGCGAGGATTCGACTTTTTTGTTGATAATTCGACTGTTTTTGTTGAATTCAAACTGGTTGAAATTAAATTTTTCCTGTTTAATCAAAATGTAACTCATAATAAATTTTTTGTAGAAAAAATTTGTTATTTTGATGTAAAATAACCATTTTATAGAAAATTCGTCTTTTGGTAGGATATCAATTTTTTTGGTTAAAAATTTAGCTATTTGTTTGAAAATTCATTCATTCAATTGCTAGTTCATTTATTTTGTTGAAAATTGAACTATTTTCCTTAATTCATTTAATTTTTGTCGAAAATTCAATTGTCATCTTTAAAATTCGTCCTTTTGGTAGAAAATGAATCTTCTTGGTAGAAAACTGAATAAGTGGGTTGAAAATTTAATCGTTTTTTTAAAAGTTTAATTATTTTGTTGAAAATTCATTTATTTTGGGACTGTCATCTATTTCGGTCCAAAATTCAATCCTTTTGTTGGAAATTCATCTTTCTTGGTGAAAATGAACTTTTTATTGAAACCGCAACTGTTTTTAGTTAAAAAAAGATTTTTATGCTTAAAAACTTGACACGATGGTTGTAAAAATATCTTTGGCGTATTAAAAATTCTTCTAATCAGATGGAAAATATCATTTTACTTATTGGTGGAGTTGAAAATTAATTTTTTTTAAATACATCTATTTTGTTCAAATTCAAATTATTTTGTTGTGAATTCAACTATTTTGTTTAAGTCATATTTTTTTTGGTCCGAAATTCAAGTATTTTGTTGGAATCTCATCTCTTGGTTCAGGAAATTATAGGTATAAAATTTATCTATTTGTTTAAGCATGCATCCATTTTGTTGCAAGCTCAATTATTTATTTTGAATTTGAATATTTTTTTAAAGTCATCTTTTTCGGTCGAAATTTCAACTGTTATGTTGAAAATTTCTCTTTTTTTCTGTATAAAATAGATCTGTTTGATATCAAATAAATTTTTTTGATAGGAAATTGGTTCATTTTGTCAAAAGTTTTATTATTTTGTTGAAAATTCATTTATTTTGGAACTGTCATCTATTTCGGTCCAAAATTCAATTTTTTTGTTGGAAATTAAAAACTTGACTTGGTGGTTGAAAATTCATCTTATGCATGTCAAAAATTCTTCCTTTCAGATTATAAATATTATTTTACTTGGTGGAATTGAAAATTCAACTTTTTTTTTTTAAATACATCTGTTTCGCTCAAATTTCAATTATTTTGTTGTGAATTCAAATTTTTTGTTTAAGTCATCTTTTTTGGTCGAAAATTCAGAAAATTCCTCTTTTTGGTAGGAAATTGATCTTCCTGTTTGAAAATTCAACCAGTAGCTTCAAAATTAATCTCTTTTGTTTAAAGTTGAAATAAAATGTCGATAATGTAACTGTTTTGTTGTAAGTTCTTCATTTTGGATTGAAAGTTCATCTTTCCCAATTCTTAATAAATTTCTTTGTTCAAAATGCAACTGGTTTATTTTGGTTGTATCCCAATATTTTTCACTCTTTATTCAAAATTCAAGTATTGGGTTAGGAATTTAACCATTTTGTTGAACTTATAAACTTTTGTTGAATATTTGTTGATATTAATTAATAGTTCATCGTTTTTGTTTGAAAATTCAACTTTTTTTCTGGAAAATTCGTCCTTATGGATTTGAAGTTTTATTTTTCTTCGATGATAATGTACTTTTTTGTTGAAAATTGAACTTGCCGGTTTGAAAATCCATCTTTGTCGTTGTATATTAAAATGAAACTATCAGGTCAAACATTCAACTTATTCCCAAAAGAGGATAATAATAAAAAATTGGAATCCTTCAAAAGCTGTTTTTTTATGCCAGTCAAAACAATAATAATTGAATGCTGCAACTCTCGGCAATTAAATAAAAAAAACAAGAATCCAAAATAAAAAAAAAACCCAGCTTTTGGGTTTCTCTTGGGTTTTGACTCGCTGGGAGGTTTTTTACCTTGATAAGGGTGTTGAGTAAACACCGAAAAGTTGGTAGATATTTTGAATACTTTTGATTACTATTAAAAAAAAAAGGAAATGTAGAAAAAAGAAAAAGAAGGAGATTTTGAGGCTCCTTTCTATTTTATCTTTCCTCTTTTTTTTCTTCACGTTTTTTTATTAATAGATAGATATTGTTTTTTTTCCCCCAATTTTAAATTTCTTAATTTTCATAATAATACTTCCAATTTTTCTGCCTACAATTTTACTCTCATCTGAAGTTTCACGATTTATGATGATGCAGCGTATAATCGAGCATATGGAAATGTCGACGGCTTTTTTTTTCTTAAACGGCAGCTACATGGCCTCCGTAATTGCATTTCTCTCATCTTCTGAACGACGAAATCCAATCCGCGCTTGTGAAACGGCCTGCACTATGCAGGAGAAAATGAGTACGTGCATGGCTCCCTTTTTTTTAGCGCGCTGCATAAACGCAACCGAGGGTGCATACATTGCGGCAAATATGATGCACATCCTTTTTTATCAATAGAAAAGGTAAATTTTCGAATAGAAGGTTAATTATTGACGAAAAAACATGAATTTTCTACCAACAAAAAGTAACTTTTCCACAATTATATTGTTGAATTCTCAACAAAATGATTAAATTTCCAGAAACAATGATTGGATTATTTGTGAAAGGGGTATCTTAACTGAAGAAGATACATTTTCAACTGAAAAAAAAGATTGAATTATTTGGAAAAAGTGTCAACTTTCAATGAAAAAAATGCATTTGATACTGAACGTTCAAATTTTCTATCAAATAAGAACAAAATTTAATCAAAAATATTTGCATTTTCAATAATATAGGTAAAATTTCACCCAAAAAAAACAGACAAATTACAAAAGAGACAGTTGAATTTCCGAATCGGAAAGTTGAATCATCAACCAAGGAAAATGAATTTTCTAGAATAGAATTTTTGAATTTTCAATCCAGATAAACAAATTTGTTACAAAATAGTTAAATTTTTATTCAAATAGGACAATCAGGAACAATTCCATTTTCAATGGAGACAAAAATTTTCAAGACATTTCCAAGACAAAAAAACGAAGTCTTTAGAAGTCAGTTCAATTCTTACAAAGGAAGATGAATTTCAAAGAATGAAAGATTACTTCAAAATCGTCAAATTTATTACAAAGTAATAATCGCTCAAAAAAATGTTGACTTTTGAACTAAGTAGTTTCATTTCCAAGAAATTTGTTGAATTTCAAAGCAGAAAACAACGAATTTTCACAACACAGTTGAATTTTTAACAAAATATTTGAATGACTGATAGAAGAAAATTTCGTTGAAGAAAAATCATCTTCTGAGAATGAAGATGAATTCTTAAAGAAATATATACATTTTTAACAAAATTGTTAAATTCTGAGGCGAAAAAGAGAAATCATCTTCACAAAATTTGAAGATTTTAAACCCATTGATATTATTTTTAACATAATTCTTATTTTTCTACTAAATAGATCAAAAGTCCGATAGAAAGTTGAATTTTTAACTGAAAAGTTAATTAACGACCAAGAAACATTCATTTTCTACCAACAAAAAGTAACTTTCCCACCATTATATTGTTGAATTCTCAACAAAGTGATAGAATTATTTGGGAAAAGTGTATATTTTAACTGAAAGAGATGCATTTTTAACCAAACTTTCAAATTTTCTTTCAAACAAGATTAAAATTCAATCAAGAATATTTGCATTTCCAACAATATAAGTTAAATTCCAACAAAAAAAAAGCAAAATAAAAAAGACAGTTGAATTTATGACATGTAAAGTTGAATCTTCAACTAAGGAAGATGAATTTCCTAAAATTGAATTTTTTAATTTCCAATCCAGATGGACTTATTTCTTACAAAATAGTTTAATTTTTTATTAAATATGACAATAAGGATAATTCCATTTTCAATGCAGAGGTTGAGTTTTCAAGACAAAATAGACGAACTCTTCAGAAGTAAGTTTAATTTTGATAAAGCAAGATGAATTTTTAAGAATGAAAGGTGACTTCAACAAAATTTTCAAATTCATAACAAAATAATAATCGTTCAACAAAATTGTTGACTTTTAAACTAAGTAGTTTCATTTCCAAAAGATTTGTTTAATTTTAAAGCAGAAATACAAATTTTTCATAACACAGTTGAACTTTGAACAAAATAACTGAATGCCTGTTAAAAAAAATCGTTAAAGAAACATCATGTAGTGAAAATAAAGATGAATTCTTAGAGAAATATATACATTTTTAACAGAATTGTTAAATTCTGAAGCAGAAAAGAGAAATCATCTTCACAAAATTTATAGATTTTAAACCCATTAATATTATTTTTAACAGAAATGTTATTTGTCTACTAAATAGATCAATAATCCGATGAAAAGTTGAATTTTTAACTAAAAAGTTCATTACGGCCAAGGAACATTCATTTTCTACCAACAAAAAGTAACTTTTCCACCATTATATTGTTGAATTCTCAACAAAATGATTGAATTATTTGGGAAAAGTGTTTCGAAAGGTATAGAGTTCACAGATTAGTTTTCATTATTTTTTGTGCGATCAAAAATGGAATTTTCGATTTCTTTAGAAAATT
>WSXT02236827.1:0-15875 GCA_011762715.2 Neuroterus valhalla
AACCACCGCAGGGTCCGCCCGGGAGCAACTGTCATTCTGGAAAATGGCACAAGCTCCCAGTCGTTCCGCAGTTAAATACACCTATGGCCACGTCTCACGACCGTAGAATGAATGAATACATGCATGGAGTGACCTGAGTATGACTACTATTTGCATCCATCCGGCAAGTGCCACGGCATATCTCTGGCACATGGTTATTGCTTTCTTTAAGGGTACTAACCAGTAAAGGCGTCGCACCCCAAGAGCACCGATGATGAGAACAATTGATTTAACCGAATATCCTTTATGATGTCTACGTAGGTGTTCTCTGAGATCTCTGTACCTCTCCTCTTTCTCGGTTTCCTTACCTTTGATGTTGCAGTCGGCTGGGGCCGAGAATTCGATCACGAACATGTTTCGGTCACGTTTTTCAAGGACCACGATGTCATGTCTTGTGTGTTGGATAGGGGCTATTGTCGAGGAATCGTAGTTCCAGTAGCTTCGGCACTCCTCGTTCTCAACAATAGACTCTATTCCCCTTGGAGCGTTCAGCGGGGCAGGGTCGCGGCCAACGCGATAAGAGCGACAAAGATGGTGGTAAAGCACTCTTCAGACAGCGTTGTGTCTGTAAAAATACGTCTGGAAACCTCTTGACGTGATATGCTTCTACGGCTTTCTAAGGTGGAAATTAGATCGTCCTGACATGCTAAAATGAAACTCTCGGTTCCTGAATTGAGTCCAGGAGATTTAAGTGAAGCAAACGTTGACTCATGTAACAAGGATTGATCTTTTAGATTTTTGTAAAAGTTTCCTTGCATCACCTTGTCTTCACATTGTTTTAAGAAGTTTTTGGTCTCGCGTCCCTCACCTGTGCTTCTAGAAGTGAGGCATCGTGATGGAGTAATGCACTATCCTCACCTCTGATGTTGAGGATCAATCATTTCATGTTCCTGACCATTGCCAGGAGAGGATCCCTACCGCTCGCGATGGTATGGACAGTATTTATGATAATTCGATTTTAGAGGCATTGAAGATTAAGAAATCCGCGTCCGCCTTCACGGCGTGTGATGTATAAGCACGAAACGACGAGTCGATATGCAATTATGATAGGTTCTCAGTACAATCTTGACCAGCAGCGGAGAAGTTATTCGTGACCCTTATTGCTCTATTCACCCTTTCAGCAGTGATTCCGAGGATTCCTTCTCGGATGTTATGAGGTTATTGCATAGCTCCTGGAAACGTATGATGTTCTTAGTTCCTTTATTTTATGGATGCTTTGCTTCGTAAATCTCCAAAATGTCTTGACTTCTTCGGACTCTGGTGGATTTTTGACAAAAACAGGAGGATTGCTAAAGAGGCGCGATGGGTCAGCGAGAAACTTTTGATCCTCCCTGACCCATCCTTTACTCTTTCTTATTCTCTTCCTTGCGCCGGGGTATTTCGTCAACAATGTGCTACTCGATGGTCATCAGCTTTGACGTTTTCAATGTGTGATGATGGATCCTCTTTCATGAGCGGACACGTTTTGTCTTGCCTAGACAATCTTCTCGTTTAGTCCATTCAAGTGCTTTTTAGTCTTTCCATCAATTGTTGGTTTAGGCCGTAGATTTGAATCAGTAGAAGCTCTCGACGCATCAAATATTGAACAAGTGAAGGTCCAGAGGTCGGAATCATCTGAAAGATCCTCACGAAGGGTACCATCCATTTTAGCCGCATCATGGGGCTTAAGAGCAACCTGACTGTTAATGTTTCTCCTTGTCCTAAAATCGCCATTGTCTCTTGAGGGATGCCTTGTTTCAGTAGTAGGTCCTAATTTTGCTTCCTGATTCTCCCCTGCAGCCATTCCTGCTGTGGTTGAGGAAGCATTTCGCGTACATCTCTCGTCTGCGAAAGATGTACGGCACGTTTGCTCAACACTTGCTGTGAAAGGTGCGAGAGCTCTGGGTGGTTCTGTCATCGTTACGGTTAAGCATGTCATCATATAGTAGATCCGCTCATAAAGAACGTCGAATGCCTCGCTGGTTCGTCATCGTGTAAACATCTTATTCAGCACCCCGCACTCTAGAACGATCGGACATATTTCGCCGAATATTCACACAAGTAGCTAGAGAAGGGATTGTCACAATGCCGCAGAGCCCCGCATTCGGAGGTAACGTCCGCTCTAGGAGCGTATACTCTAGGAGGTGACGTGGTATCTTAAGAGGCACCGTTTACGGCACCGCTATCCGATACCATGCAGCCTTCAGCACGGTTGATTACGTCCTAGCTTGAGGTTTTTTCCTTGGGGACCATCTTTAGACATCTGCCCGCGACTGCTTACTAGCTTTTGTATTCGTATTAACAGAAACCCTTGGTACAGGGACCCTCTATCCGCAACCTGAGTACCCTTTTGGTGGCTTTATCATAGGCCTATCGGTTTGATTCCAAACAACCATCGTGAGATAGCTTACTTAGCAAAGCGTTCGGCGTTAGTTAAGTTTCCGGGTAGTTCTAGGCAGTTAGGTAGGGTTCAAATCTTCGGCTATTGAGATTTTTCATAACCGTCAGGCGTACTTTCTACGTGTTTTAGAATGTATGAATCATTGTGCGTACTCCAGTAAAACATTAAGTTTATTAACATTAGAGATAACGAGAAAAAAAATTTTCTCCTTGTATCAATCATAATATCATAATACCATAACTTATAACCAGCCTCACTAAACTGTCTTCCATATTCGCGACTCTTGAACTAGTGCTATTGAAACTATGATAATTATAATGGGCTCGCGATTAAATATATCTAGGAATTTTGCAATCTATATAATTTATAAATATTGGAAAAATAGAGAAAACCTGGTTTTTATTCCTACTTTCAATTTAAGTATGTAATGTTTGCAGTAATGGTAGTATAAAAATTCTGAAATGTGGATGTAAATGCTTTCAGAATAATTCGTAGGCACCAAATTTACCAGGACGCTGTCATAAATTTTCTTTGAAGAGACTTTTGAATACCTAGCCCCTTAAAGTTTGAATTACCCTAAACTTGCAGTGCGGTTAAGGTGCTGAAATCGAAAAAACAGGAAATCTAACCGCATTGATACCTCAGAGCCGATTCCCAATGCCGTTTCAGTGTCGTAAGATCGGCGGGGGTGTGTCAGTCTTTTGAAGTGACATCAAATATTATTCCGAACTACGAAGCTTTCAGAGAATACCCAAAATCCGATTTTCAAAATCTACAAGAGCATGGAAAGAAACGTAGAGGTTACATTATACGAGAACCACTTTATAAGTACGGTGCAAAGTCCCTCCTGGAGCGTGATATCCTATTCATGAATCTCTATCGCCCTAGATGTCAGGGTCGGACATTCAACATACTTTCAAACCCTTTAGACAAGATGCTGATCCTCGAAATTTCAAGTTGAAATATAATTTCACATACAAGATTATATACCTTAATATAGATTGCTCTTCGTGCTAAGCAATGTAGAAATGTTGAATTACGTATTTGAAATATGTTTCTGATAAATATTGTATCTCTTACTTTAGGAGTGGTTTTTTAATTCATTATTTTCTTGTCTGTCCCTAGAAAATCAAAGAATGCAGAGTCTCGAAGAAGATCTTGATATATCCATAACTGATACTTGCTCTTCTCCAAAAGAACTAGATTCAACCAAAAACAGTGAGTTTGATATTCTTCAAGGTAGTACCTACATATCGTTTTTCTAAAATATTCTTTAAATTTTACTGAAAACTGCTAAGGTTTATGCGTTCGTGCGAATTTATGTGCAGTTTTCGAAATATCTTCAAAACCATTTATTCATTTGAGAAATGGCTTTCATACTTTTTGCATTCCCCTAAAAAATAATCAGACATGCGGAAACCATGACAGGGAATCAAATGCAAGCTTAAACCTTCTTCTAAACGCTTTTCACCAACAACTTTAGGACATTGACATTTTAGTTAAAATAATCTCAAATAAAAGCATGAATCTTCCAGGATAATCGTACGCGTCCCATTATTTTTTATGGGCATCCAAAAAGTTTCAAAAACGCATTCTTTTTACCTTTTACTTCCTATCTGGCCAAAGACGTATCACTTATTCTTTAACACTAGAAAGCTCAGAGGCATCGTACTTCCTCAAAGGACAAAGCGGTCAAAATTGTCTCCCAATCTTTCCAGATGAAAATCAGTAATATTAATATGATTTCGTGGCCTTCTATATACATGAAAAAAAGGCTATATTTTCTAATTTCTCAAATACGATAGATCGTTTCCAGTTGTTTTTAATGCCCTGAATCAGAATCTGGCACCGAGAATATCCTTTCATGTAAACATTTCGAGGGAAGGGGGATTGAAACCAGTGAAAATGGGGAATCACTCGAGTTACTAGAATCTCCAAAAAGTTTATTATCCAAAGCGTATCTCTATTACCTTTTAGATTTGCAACATTTAGGAATTTAAGATAACGTACTGGTACTCTTTATTGTGAGTAGAAATGTCTGCGTATATGCATCACATGGGTACGGAGAAACCCCAAGACAAACAGTGATAGTACTTAGACATAATTTTTACATTGACAACTATTATGAGACTTTGATTTCACGAGGCATGTGTTTCAGTTAAGGACGATCCTAAAGCTTTTAGCACGTTGGGTTGATCCTCTGTAATTTATGGGGATTGCAAAAAGAGGCAAGAGGAAACATAAATATCGAGGTCCCTCCTAATCCCCATGATCTGGATGAAATGGATGCAACCCTTCGTGAGGATCTCTCGGAGGAACCCGACCTCTGGACCATCACTTGTTCAGTTTATGATGCGGCGAGAGCTCTGGCTGATTCAAATCGAAGGTCTAAGCCAACGATAGATGAGAAGACCAAAAAGTGCTTGCATCCACTAAACAAGAAGATTTGCTGGGCAAAACAGAACGCAACCTGTATGCAGTGTGTGATGGACTACATGAAATCCGGTAATCGTTTTACGGCAAGGCTCCAGGAGTTCGCTTATGAGATGAGGATCCATCATCACACATTGAAGATATCAAAGCTGCTAACCATGAAGCAGGATATTGTTGAAAAAACAGGGTACTATCTGACGCGAGGAAAGAAATAAAAAAGAGGGAGTGATGGGTCAGGGAGATCTCTTCGTGGAAGAAGTTCACTTGTACACACCAACATGTGGCCCGCATCTTTACCTCATATTGAAAGTCAGAGGTCTCTATTCCGCAGTGGCTGGTGTTAGGACGAACTGTACTCCTACCAAAAAAAGTTGACTTGTCAAACTTGTTGTTTACTTGTCTGAACACGTTGTATAAGATCTTTACATCTATCCTGAATGACAGTATTGTTCGGATAATTTTGCGTTTATGGAGTGAGATTTACGAACAACGAGGATCGAGAAGAGGCGCAGCAGGCTGTCGAGAAAACCTGCTGATTGACAGGAGTGTCTGCAAAGACGCTTCAAACGCTGCAAAAACGCTGTTAGAAAGCTTGAAGGTTCATTCAGATATAGTAGGATGCATAGAGAGATTAATGCTCCTTTGGAAGACCAGATTTACTTTTACTTCTGGAAAACATCGTGTTACAACCAACAGCGTCACTTTCCAGGAAGATGTCTTTTATGGTGACACCTTGACCTCTCTCCTCTTCTGCATCACACTATTGCCGCTATCTCTCGCACTCTGCGATTCTCATGGGTACCTCTGTGGCAGAACTAATATGCGTGAGCATAAGGTCACTCATATATTTTATATGGATGACTTGAAGATCTATGCTTCTGGAAAAGAACATCTCGCAGATGCTCTAAGTATCATCGAGGGGTACACACGAGAAATCTTAATGGTCTTCGGATTAGATAAGAACCAAGATTCAACTGAAACGTGGACGAATAGCAGGTATTGATAAGGAACCTGAGTTTGTGGACGGAAGTGCTTTCGGAAACCTTAGTGCTGGAGAGACCTCAAAATACGTGGGCGTGCCTGAGAGCCGCATTCAGGATACAATATCAAAGAAAGAGGTTCTCCGAAGCAAACACCTTCTTCGACGGGTCTGATTGTCTAACCTTTCGTCGTTGAATAAGATATCTGCGAATAACGTACTGGCTAGTCCAATTCTACTTTATTCAATTGGGGTAGTTCCATGGACGAAGACCGAGCTCAAGGCCCTTGTTATTACTACGCGCAAGATAATGCATATCGAGAAAAGCTAGCTTATCAACTCGTCCGTTCCGCGCTCATGCATCGCCTGCCGTAAAGGCGGCGTGTCCGCTTTTCCCTATCCTAAGTACCGCTCATATCATCGCGAACGGTAGAGATCCTCTCCTGGAGCAGACAGCTAAAACCCTTGGCCAAGAGCTCATCATCAGAAGTGAGGACAGTGCATTACTCCATCAAGATGCCACACTTTTCAAAGCACAGGTAAAGAAAGCGAAGGTCAAAAACTTGCCAAAACAACATGAAGACAAGGTGGTGCACGGAAACTTTTACAAAATTGTAAAAGATCAATCCTTGTTACATGAGTCAATGTTTGCTTTCCTTGAATCATCTGGACTCAATTTTGGAACGGAGAGTTTCATTTTCGTATGTCAGGATGGTTCGATTTTCACCTTGGCATACTCAGACGGTTACACCTAATCTTTCCAAAGTACGAATCCAGTGTTAGTAATTTTCTACCCAATGACTTCATGAAGACTTTCTTCAAATTCTCAGTTCCAGATTTATCTACTTCATCTCCTACTTCCTCACTTAATTCAACATTTAATGATGCAGATTTTTTCTTCGAGAACATCACACCCGAAATACATTTGACAAACACACCTGAGATATCAGTTAGGGATATCAATTAGGATGAACAAACTTGCCTTACCATTTATTTTCGCGATTCTATGGCATATCTATAACGCTTCTCTCCAGGTCAGCATTTTTCCTGATATCTGGAAAAAAGCTGTTATTTGTGCTGTTCCCGAAATTTCAGAACCCATCACTCCGAAAGATTTGCGGCTTATTTATATTTTTTATGCACTTTCCAAGACACTTGCGAAAATTGTTCACCTTCAACTGTGCAAATTTTTATAAAACACCAAGGCCATTGACCCGATGCAATCAGGTTTTCGTAAAAAACATAGAACTCTTAGTGCTTCCCTTAATTTAAGGTCAGATATCAAAATAGTAATGGATAAAAGAGAGATCAGATTGTTATACTGTTTGATTTTCCGAAGGATTTCGATATGGTTAACCATGAGCTGTTTATACAAAAGCTCAAGTCCTTCAAGTTGTCAAGCTCCGTCATCAATTGGTTCTAGTCTTATTTCGGTAATCGGTATCACAGAGTAACCAATAGTAGTGGCGGGCTTTCTGACTAGTGGGAGGTCAAGAATGGGGTTCCTCGAGACTCCACTCTGCCCCCCTCCTCTTTAACTTATACACCTCTGACCTTGGTAGCATACTTACACTGCAGATACCACAAGTATGCTGACGATTTTAAACTCTATTTGTCGGAACCTATAACTTCACTGAGTAGATTAGTAGTACTAGTTCAAAAACACATCGATCGTATTATCCTTTAAGCTTGGAAGAATGGACTTATCCTCAATCTAGATTAAACTCAGGCAGTTTTTTATTGGGCCTACTTCTTTACCGTCGTTCGAAGCTTTGACATCTCTTCTACCTATTCGTATCGAGAATCTTACAATCCTTTTCTCGGAAGTGGTAAAAGATTTAGGTTATCTCCACAACCGTACCATGTCACGAAAGGAACAAGTACAGAGTATCTCTTAGAAAATTTCTAAAATATTACAACAATTATCTAGGAATAAGGACTCTTTGCCCACCTCCATTTAGATACTTCTGGTTAAAACTCTGATTATGCCTTATTTTGACTACGGCTGTTTGGTACATGGCGATTTGACTGACGATTCAAATTTCAGGCTTGAGCGTGCGTTCAATGACTGTGTCCGCTTTATCTACAATTTGCCTACATTTGAACAGACAAAAAACTGGCCTGCTAAACGTTGCTAAGAGAAGACAATTCTTCGTGGCTAATCTGTTATACTCTCTCTCTTCAAGAGCAAAGCTCCAGAGTACCTACTCAAATTTTTTCAGTTCGTAGACAGAGATCTACCATCACAGTCTGAGCTGCGCACGGTGCTCCACAGCCGGTTTCATGTTGAACAAAAATGGCAACGGCAATGGTCTATTGGGTTCAGTCCAGTATCTTCCAGACAATATATTTCCGTTGAACTTTAAATCCTAACTGCTCCCCTTCCCCGTAAATCTTGAAAACAAAATAAGGCAAACAAAATTTTTTAATTTTCTTAGAATCATCAGATTCATATTTTTAATTGTGTGTGCAACTGTGCATGTATATCTTTAAATAAAGTTTTTACCACTCTAAGCTGTTACCCTATAAACAACCACGGGGACGTGTTGGTACCTATAGTTCCATATATTTTTTCATTCTAAATTAACAACATAACTAAACAAAGGAATTAATACATGTTTTTTCCTTTATTGAAATATTCATATCCAGAATAAATTATATACTTATAAGTTTTTGATATTAAAATAAATTATTGTACCATTGTAGATATTAACAAAATTACATTGAAAATAAAAATATAGTTTTTTAGACACTTAAATCATAAGTAGAATTATGCACATAAGTAGTATATCTTACGCACACGTCGGAAATAAGCAGTACCATATCCAATATCGAATGATAACAAATGTTTGTGTTTACGGTTATTGTTATTTATACACAGAGTCCAAAGGTACTAGCCGCATGATCGATCGCAGTGAAGGATGCAAAAGATAGATTTGCGATGCTCTTTCGTTAACGTAGCGGAATGTCTCACAGAACAGTTGATTAAATGAACTTTTCAGTTTGGTTAGTTCACTAGAATAATTTTCTAGATTCATGTACATTTTTATTAGCAGAATGCCAACGAATAAGTGTAACCATGAAGAGAATCGAATTCATCTAATTCAAACTTTCCTGTCAGTATTTGCGGTACTTGCCGATTAGTGTTGAAAGATAAAGAAACAGATCAAAAAACACTACAAGATGTTTACCGGCCATGCCTAATTATAGAGATATTAAATTTTTTTGCTGAGACACGAAAATGTGATAATAGGATAGAGCATGTAATTGCTATGCATGTTTAATAGCAAAGTCTACTGTAAATAATAAAGAAATTGAAGGTAGAGGTCAAAATGAATACCAACGGTAGTAATTGATAAAGATAACGGTCATTAAAATTTGTTAACGATGTTCAGTAGAAATAGAAAAAGGAAAACAGTGTATTTGTTCTGAACAAGGTATAAAGCCCGTTCAAAATTCCACGATGATTTCGAATTCTTTGAGTGAAAAACAACAAGATCAAATAATTAGTTCTGAGCTTAAACGTAAAATTACAGGAGAAGGATGACAACGTACAAAATAAACAGATAAAAAATGGTAATATGAAAAGGTGGTTGTTTTCACTTCATTCAAAGGGAAACAACCAAACTTTTTATCAATCTAAAACAAGAAAATCAGATGTTTATTACTTTAGAAAAACTTGATAACCTTTAGACCAGAAGTGTCCAACCTTTCTTCCGATTCCAAATTTTGCTGTGCTAAGAGGCTACAGTACTTGTTTTTACGGCGTGCGAGACTAGAAATTGTACTCTCACAAACATGCATAGAGATATCATAGATCAGGGGTGTCCAACGCAAGGATGGCGCGCTTCTCCTTTCTTACCCTTCTCCGAGTGCTTCATCGAGAATTATCTTCTCGTTTGGCCACCGGCTTCGTTTGACTACGCCTGACCACGCCTACTTGCGCCCAATTTTCACACAGCTCATCCGCCAAGGACCCCTTTCCACATCGCGCTTACCGCATGAACTCATCTGAAGTGGTAAGAGAGGGGATTGATGAGTGACAGTTTTCTACACCGTTGCTCACGCGTTGGTGTAAGTGGAAGTGTCTGCAAGTAAACTATCGCGAAAAGAATTGGGTCTCGCCTATCTATGCCTATAGCGAATGTGTTAGAAAGACACAACAGTAAACCACGGCTCTTACTGTCTCTTTTTGTCCAATCTTTCTGTGTCTCTTTTCTGCACGATGCCGTTTTGTGTGCTGGCATGTCTCCTCTATCTATAATATCTCCATGCAAACATATGTCAAACCGAAGAGCAAGAGCTAATGACAATCGTGGCCGGAGCCATATGTGGCTCAGTTGCTCTCAGGTTGCACACCCCTGCTTTAGACTAATACTGTCATTAGTATGAACACAATGAACAAGTTTGTAAACTTCATAAGGTGTAGTGGTGGAAAAAAGTGCGTGCCTTCTTATTACAAAGAACATATGTCTAACCGAGCAAAATTATTAGAAGACATGTTTTTGAATTTGATGTGGAAGGCAGTAAGATTAAAGTTAAGAGACCTGTTGTGTGGGCAAACGCTGAAGACTTACTCGAAACTATTATTGAAAGGCAAAACTTCTAGGTAATTGTCAAATAAAATTGATGGCAGACGGAGGACAAGGCTTTTTTAAAGTATGTATGTCGGTTTGGCCAGGAGAGTCGAAGGAAGATTTTATTGACCAAGTTCAAAAAAGAGATTCATATGCAGATGGTGGATCGAGAAGTAAAATATCAAAGTTTACAAGTGTAAGAAAAACTGATTTTTGAAGTTTTTTTTTGTATTGGCATTAAGGTCTAATGGTTATGTAGTAGTAGTAGTAGTAACGTTTATTTGTCATAGAACCTATAGGTCTATACAAAGGAGTTATACAAAGTTAATACAAGTATTTTATCTATTTCCATGAACAGATAAATCTTGTTTGCAATGTCTGTTCGAGTAGTGCCAAGAACATCCGTCCATTTGTCTCGAATTTCAGATAAATCTCCGCTCTTACAGATATATAATTTGCGTATTTCGTCGTAATCGGGGAATTCAACCAATACATGATATCCATTCTCCTTAGCTTGCAAATTGCAACCACGGCATTTCTCTGTACCATCTATTCTATAAGTTTTTCCCTTAATTGAAATTTTTGTTTGGAAGTTGTTCAAGAATCTGATATGTGCTATAATTCTAAGATAATTAATTCGGATTCTTGATGTGAGATATTTTTGAGTTCCTACATATAGAGGTAGAGATGGGAGAATCTGCAGACATTGCGAGCCGAGCTTTTTCTCAAATCTTCGTTATACAGGAAAGATTCGTAGGCAGTAACTAAACGCAATTTATTACATTGAATGGAAGATAAAGACAACGAATCACATGTACCTTTTTACCTGTTATTTCGAATATATTAATTCCTTGTAAACACCAGTTATCTTTTTCCAACGTGAATTTATTCTCGGCTAATCTCTTTATTCGCAAGAAGCATATTTTTGGGTATCTATTGTCCTACAATCCAAGCACTCTCTCGATATATTTTAGCACTCTATTAGATACACAAGCCGCCAATTTGCGCACACCAATCTCAATTCTTACGGCATAAGCGGGTGGATTCGGAAGGGCATGCAGACTCCTTTTAAAGAACGTTGTTTGTACTTTTTCTATTTCGTCAAAGAATCTGAGTATGTGTAATTTCTAACAATTTCAACTTCAATATTGTCATACATAAAAGGTTTATATATTTTTTTATTATTGTGTTCCCCCATCTGGAATATAACAATTTTTGTCTTACATTCGTTCACTTGTAGCCTATCTAGATTACAGTATTTGTCTGTTCTCATTAGTACCTGAGAGTCTGCAAATATAGCCACATCATCGGCATACTCTAGGAGCAGGATTTCTATCCGAAGATTTATCGATACACCTCTTATGCCTTCGGATTCCAAAAATTCCTCGAAGTCTCCGAAGAATAAGGAAAACAAGATTAGGCTCATAACCTCTCCCTGCAGAACACCCTTCGTTACATCTGTGGCCGCTGAAGTGCCCTCAAGGCCCTCAACTGAAATTTTTGTTTTCTCATATAGATCGATCAAAATTTTAATGAATTTGGAGCCTGTGCCCATCGCATACAGTTTCTACCATAAAAGGGCGTGTTTTACCGAAGGAAATGCGCTTCGAAAGTCTACAAATAATACAAAGAGTTTACCCTTATCCAAAGTGAGTCGGTTTTGTATAAGAGCATTAAGAGAGAAAACATTATCCAGGCAGCTGCGATTTTTTCTGAAACCTGATTGGTATTCTGGTAACAATTTCATACTCTCAGCCCAATTTATCAGTCTTTGCGACAAAACTTGTGTGAAGACTTTAGTAATACAATTTATCAGCGCTATATGTCGGTAGTTGTTCGGGTCTGATAAGTCCCCCTTCTTGTGTACCAGTTAAACATGTATTTTCGCCCAGGAATCTGGGACCTCCTGTTTTTCTAAGATTTTAATTAAAAGAGAGCCTACATTTTCTACCCATTTGCCCGGTAAATTTTTCAGAAATTCGTAGTTGATCCCATCTGGACCTGATGATTTTCAACCTTTACAATTCTGAGAAGGCTTAGTAAAATTTCATCCATTGTAACTGTTGAATCTGAACAAGGATTACCATAAAGTTTATTTATCCAGGTGATAGCTGTACCTTTGCGTTTTGGGTATACTTATTGGAAATAGTCAAACCATTTATCTAGTTCACTCGAGTCTTTACTAATAGGTTTAAATTTATAGGAGTTATTATTTTCCAAAAAGTCTTATAATCTTCAGCCGTTGTAGGGTTATCAAAAATGGAAAGTTCGTAAGCTTCTTTTTTTTCATTTTGAGCTTTTTATATTCTATTTTTTTATCAGTATAGAAAGTTACTAAATCAGGCGCAAACAACCCCTTTTTACAATCTTTAGGAATTTCTTTCAGCGACTTTTTACATTGTAAACACTCCTCATCAAACCAGGGTTTTGAAAGACCAACTCTTTAATAACATTCGAAATCATTCCAGCTTTTAATGCACAATCGCGAATTATCTTTGTTAGGCTCTCTGCGTGTTCTAAAAGATTCGTCGGTGGAACACAAGGAGAATGATTTCAAATTTCTATGTTTTGCTGTGAATTTTTCCTTCCATTTTAATCTATGATTTTCTTTAGTGACTCAGAATAGTATACAACGTAAATACAATCGGAAAATGCTCAGAATCAGTGGCAATATGTAATACTTTCAAGTCTTTCATGTTTGAATTTCCTATTGTATTCACCCAAACTAAATCAATGGTAGACTTTCTTATGTTGTTAACAAACGTAAGCTGCGCAGGATTATCGCTAAAGGTTCTACCGTTTAGTAGAATACACCGAATGCTCTCCATAAATTCTACCAGCCTTTTTCCTCTATTATTCAATTCGATATCTGAATTCTCTCTTAAACAAAAAATATCTACATTTTCTGGTAAAACTTCTTCATACAATTGATTAAAATTCGCAACTCTACTATTAAAATCTCCCCCTATAAACATCGGCAGATTAGGAAACTTTAAGAGAATTGAATTGATTATTTCATTGAGTTGAGTAAGAAAACACTTCATCTCTGAACTGGGATTAGCGTAGACTGCACCAACATTAAATTCAAATTCGTCACATACCATTTTAAGAAAGATACATTCTTCGCCTAAATGTAGCGTTTCCGCTTTATACTTGCAAATGTCAAATGCGATAAGCAGGCGCCTCCTTTGGCTCTTCCCCTCGTAGCTGTCCTTATTGCTTCACTGTATATGACATTGAATTTCCTGGATCCTTGTTGTGTATTTATGAATGGTGTAGTAGTAAGCCAAGTTTCACAGACACAGATTATATCATTGCTGCCCACTTCACTGAGGAAATCTGGTAGATTTGCGAAGCCTATAGCGTTCCAAAATAAGATGTGTGTGTTTTTTGGTATTGTACTTAGCTATGATTTCATGCCTTGGTTTACTTCATCCATATTTGTTGATTTTGAAGCTCGTAGAAATTGGCTGATTGAAGCTCCAGACTGTTGAGTTTCTTTAGTTCCAACCTTCTTTTCCAACAAATTTCTTGATCCCGTCGGTCTACCTCTTTTCCGGGTAGCTGTAGAGTTTTTGGAATTCGTAGATTCATCACTGTCTGCATTGTATACACCATCATTCTCAAATTCTTCTGGGTTCTCGGGAGCAAGGAGATTTTTTATTGCATCTATACCATAGACGTTACCACCAACTATTATTTTGTTCCCTTTATTACTTGCTTTTCTTTCCCTTGTTGTTGTAAATCTTTTTTGTATTGCAAAAGAGTGTTATATTGTTTTGGTCTCTCAGTCCTTTGTGTTTTTGTGAGGTCATTTGAGAAGGTTACATTCAAAGACCGAAGGTTTTTAGCATTTTGGAATATAAAACTTTTGCAATCCGCATTTGAAAAGGAAACTAATATTGGCCTTGAGCCTTCATGATTTCTCAATCTTATAGCTTTCATATTATTTGCCTTAGGATTGTTCACATTGGCATCAACGAATAAATGTTTGACCGTAGATAGTAAATCGGCATTTTCTGCAGGAGTGTCCTTTACTTTATACAGCACAATATTTTTCTCTCTTTCTTTTTTCAAGAGGAAATCGATTTTCCGTTCAAAAGATTGAATTTTCTCTTCTAAAAAGATATTTTTTTCTTCGAGCCCCCGGCATTTATTTTGAAACATAGCCAAGTCCGTTGTGATTTTATCCGTCGCATTTCTATGTTCCTTGTAATTTTCCCTAACTGAGTTTAATTTTGTCTTTGAGTCCTTTATATCTTCTTGAATATTCTGAAGCAGTTGCATAATATCTTCGTTAGTTGCTATTTTAGATTTTATATGTACTTTGTAATTTAATATTTAACTTATAAAATTAGGCTTTCATGCTAAACTTATCAATATTCCTTCGTAAATGCGTTTGAACTTGCTCCGCAATCCCCTCTCTCTTTTTTTGTTTTCACTGTTGCGTAATCAATAAAAAACGACATTTTTCGACAAACCAGTAAAGATGTCAATGAACGTTTTTAAAAAAAAATTTTGGCTGTGCGTTGTTCCAGAGGTCAAAGAAACCTATGAAAATGTTTAGCTACTTTCTGATTTAATAGATATAAATAGAATATCGAGCTTTCAGGGTTTCCGTTTTCTCTTACCATCTTCCAATTCCATAAATTTCTTGACTGTTTACTCTATTTGTCCAAATTATTTTATCCAGACAAACCTCTTTCTTTATCTTCCTTGAGTTCTTCGAGTCTCTTCATCTATAGCATCCCTTGTCTGCTTTCATCCAGTATTCCACTTGAACAATCACTCTCACTTCTGCCTTCCTCTCACTCTCCACTACACACTTCTAACACATGTTCCCACGACTCCACTTCCTAGACACACATTCTACATATTATTTCCTGTCCATCCTTCCAGTATCGACATGCTTTCACTCTCTCCCTCATACTAAAACAACACCACTCTATTCCATCTACTCTACTTCTTTACCTTTTTCAGGCATTCTGGTTCCTCCACCAATTTAATCATATTATACCTTTTTGCTGTGCTGTGATTCCATAATTTTCCTCCATCTTTCCTCCCCATGTCTCAATACTATCTTCAATTGGATTTCTTGCAATCATTTACTACCTGCATGGAAACCACATGGAGATTGTGGATTTTTTCCGTCTTATGGTCACGATAAAATCAAAAATAGAGCGAAGCCAAAAAACATTTCTTGAACATAGAAATTTTTATTTATAATTAGAAATTCCTCCTTCAATACTCCGACGTTTCGGCAGTAGTAATGCGTACCATTTTCACGGAGATTTTAATCAGAATTAAATAATAGAAAGATTACAGTAATGAAATAGTTTATGTGATACTATAATATTCTAAGCGAAATTAATTTTTTTTTACCTGAGTCGATGGAAAGATAGTTGTTTTTAGATTTTGATTGTGTCGAAAACATCACAAACATTAAAAATGTTGAGTATTTTCAATG
>WSXT02236838.1:0-15875 GCA_011762715.2 Neuroterus valhalla
CCGCGACTGCTTATTCTTGTATTCGCAGTTAACCTCAGGGGTGTTTAACCTCAGGGGCCTTCCCTCTATCCGCAATACAAAGGGAAAAATACTTCGAAATTAATTCCACCCGATCCAATTCTCTATTTTATGTAAATCTGTATGATGATTACTATAACGAATATTATTCATGAACGAGCGACACTTCATTTCTGGTGAACTTGATTTATTTAGGTTTAACTGAGATTCGAAGTTTTTACATTAAGTCTAGATAGAGAAAAGTTTGATTGAAGCACTGTAATAAATTTCTTTCTGTCTTGTTTGATTTCAGCGACTCTCCTTTCCATCTTCACAATCCAGTCATGGAACCGCAAATTTTACCTTCAGCCTTTCTGGAAATCAGGACATTGAGGGTCCCCAGGGCGGTTTTGAATGTATACAGCAAACTGGACCAGGGTAAGTATTCTTCACAGTATTATAATGTAAAATAGCTGGAGGGACCAGAATAATATGAAGTCATATGATTCTTAACTGTATGTGGCAATTTATTTTTATTTTAAAAGTACCATCTAATGAAGCGATAAACCCGTTTTCAAAAAATGGATCGATTATGTCTTATGAACATTTGAAGGGAATAAAGCCAAAGCTGTAACTTCTAATGTCCCTCCAGCCCAAAATTTGAATTGATAAATTGTCTATTTTAATAAAAAATCTCAAAAATAAAGTTTATAAGAGTTGTGTGTATTGACTTTATTCTACGAAATCTTTGTTTACAATTATTTTAGTAGCCTGGAGAGTCTTGGAGCTATACCGAATAAAATGCGAATCCATGCCAATGACGATGTCTACGAAACTACCAGGCATCGCATGGCTGTCGCCGAAGAAAATAATAAAAATAAATGGTAAGTGAGATTTTAATTTCATACCATGCAACAATTAATTATAAAGTTGAAATACAGAATAATTGTCCACAATGAGATAACTGAACCTCGATTCTGCAAAATTAACATAGCTGGAGACAAAAAATTATTTACAATTGGAAATTGGAAAAAATTTCTTAAAGGCTAACTTAATTTTCTTTTTTTAGCACGAGGATGATTAAGGCTAACGGGCCGAATATCGGGCGGAAAGTTAAGGTGCAAGGATCTGGAAGGACGATACCACCACCACCACCACCTGCGAATGTTAGACACCGGGAATCGCCCAGCATTTCAGCTTCCGGTGCCAATTCATCCAGGTTTTCGTCCTCGACCTCATCATCTTCTTCTAAACCAATCCCCCGTATTCCTCCTCCGGTTCGAAGCAAACCCGAGAAGCAACTACCAGACATTACGCGCACGCCAATTAGGTAATTTTTTCAAAAATGCCGTTGAGTCACTTATTCTTGGCCGAGATGTGAGAAATCTTCAATCAACCAACCAAATCTGGTGTTACGATTAATGAATGAATATTAACTAACAAGCTGGGTGACCGCTGGCCCGGCAAATTACCGGCAATTTGCAAGACGAGAAAATATAAAAATGTATTTTTAGACCGGATTTTTTTGATAATTTCCAGCAGAAAACCCTTTCCGAACACTTCAAACTTGATTTCACTTGAAATTATGCAATTTTCAATCAGATGATATGAAATTCTTCCGAGTTTAAACAGTTCAGTTTGTGAAATTTTCAATCATGGAGTCTTCCAGTTAACACTGTGTGATTCTAAAGTCCTTCACTCTTCAAAAATGTTTATCCTTTAGTCTTAATAATTATTATCGTTTATTTTAAAAGGAAACAAAAATAACTGGATAGTTGAACAATTTTAAAGAGTTAGAAAGTTAAAAAGTGAATTTTGTTGCATTGATTATTATTTGACGGTTCATTTGGATTTTAGAATGGACAATTCTAAATCGAAGCATTCAAAAGTGAAGTGTGTAAAAATGCTCTCAATTGAACAATTTCAGAATTGAAAGCATCTGAGAAACAATTTTTTTATGATTCATTTAATAATTATGAGTCTTTAAAACTTTCGATTGCTAAATTTTCTATTTTTAACTTTACAGCTTCAAAGCTTGATTTTCAAAATTGTAGTTCTGATGATCTCTTCATTTTTAATTGTTCAATCGAAAAAGTTTAAAATTGAAATGAAAGATTCCTGACACTTGTTTTCGGAAACAATGAAACAATGCCTAATTTAGAAGCCGTTCGAATAAATCCATTTAATTGCTTCAAAATCATGACAGTTCCTCAGTATTTGTTTCAATTTTTGGCTCAGTTTTAATTTATTCAAATTAAAAGAAGTGCAAAGTGGGAAATGACCGGCAATTTTTGCTTAGATTTTATGGATTACTCTATGTTAGTTTATCTTTATTCTATTATTCATAATTCATAATTTGGTAATCGCTCCTCAAGAAAATTTGTAAAATTGCCAAGTACTTCAAAAAAGATTGATGTGCGATTACCGCTGTAGACCTTTACATAACCATCGAGTATAAGAACATATAAGAATGGCAGTACTAGTGTGGGTTCTAACGTCCATGATTTTAATGTTCATGTTTCTAATGCACATATTTTAATATTGAGACTCTAATGTCTCTCTTTCCAATGTGTGTGTTACTAATGTCTGTGTTTCTAATATGGAAGGCTTGAGACTGATAAAAGTGGACAGAAGAACTTACTTTCTTTGAAACTATGCCTGGAATAGTGTTCTAACTTGTAATTTTTATTTCTCCTACAGAGAGAGGCTTATTCACCTTCTTGCGTTAAGGCCATACAAGAAACCTGAAATCTATGAACGTATAAACAGGGGTAAGAATTAATGTTTAATGAGATATAGATCCTTAATAAGCATGTTCCTTGTATCCTCTTCGATAATAGTACATTATGCGCTTAGAGGGAGAAGTGGCTCCTTCAACCCGCGTGTGGATTGCAGTACGAGTCGAAGGCGAGGGCACTTCGCAAGCCGGAGACAAGTACTGCAAACACGCAAGGGCGAAAAAAGCCTCTTCCCCCTAGGTGAATACCGTATTTTTTACAAAGGAGGGATGAATTCCGCATTTTCAGATAAGGATTACCCCGCTGTTGCTCACGGAGCGGGATATAATATTTATTATATCCCGCTTTTTGGAAACGGACGTTTTTGACCCCCTTTTGATGCGTGGAAAATGCGGGATTTGTCCCTATGTTGTAGAAAGAAACCTAATTAAACCTAATTAATAAATTTTCCACTCGGTTTTCCAGAGGGTTGTAAAGAGAAGGACCGTAGTAAAATATTTGAGCATTTGACAGAAATCGCCTTTAACAGGGATAATGCCTACCATCTGAAAAGGGCTGTGTGGAATGATGTTCGAGACAATTGGATTCACTACACCGATGAGGAAAAGTCCCTTCTCAAGAGACGGAAACCTCAGAACCTCACGCCGCCTGGTTCCAGTGATGGATCCAGTGGTCAGTTTCAGTGTTGAAAATAAACTATATTAATTATGGTTTTTTCTCCTTTATTTCCTTAATTAAGGAGTCAGGATTCTCAAAAGTAATTGTTGAAATCATGAATGATCCGAATTTACATCATATTCAGAATCTCACTACTGGCGTCATCGTTGAGCAAACTTTCATCACGGTTCTTAGATGTGAAAAATTTTCCAATTGGAAAATTCTAATTGATTATTCATGTATATTTGCATCGATACGAGTTTTACATGAGTTATTGGAAAAAAAATTAAATCACGAGACCCGGATTTTTTTTACTTGATACGTTTTGAGAAAAACTCCCAACATAAGGAAAAAGTTAGGCATCCTGGAATAAATTTTTTTTTGTGTCATCTAGTACATTATTTCACCTGTTACGTTAGCAGAAATTATGGCCTGGTTGTTTTTTTATAAAAAAATTTTTTTTGCAGGTAGTGGACAGTCTCCAAATTCCGTTCATCCAGGATCACCGCCGGCGATAACAGCGCCGCCCCTTGCTATTCTAAAGTCCAAGAGACCAGGATACTATGAGGGTAACGACGGCTTGCCTACGAAGAAACCTCGGATATCTCATTATCGGAAACCGGAACCTCTTTATGTGAACCACGGAGAAAACCGAAGGACGGCTGGTGGTAGTGTTAATAGTGGCGATAGTCGTGTCTATAGTGGTGATAGTCGTGTCAATAGTGGAGATAGTCGCTTCAATAGTGCTGATAGTCGTATCAGTAATGCTGAAAGTCGAATTAGTAGTGCTGAGAGAGTTTCGGGTAGTGTTCATAGTCTCGAGGTAATCAGCGGTAGCAATAGTGGTACTTGCAATAGTGGAAGCAGTTTGCTTGCCGGACAGAACAGCAACTGGAACCAGAGGCAGCAGAGTCGCCTCAACTGTGCTGAAAGAACAACTAATAACGAAGTGCTTCGTGGTGGTAGCTACCCTGCTACCAATTTGTGTCTGTCTGCCAGTGATAGCGAAGATGAACCGAACAACGTAGCGCAACAACACCAGCTCAGTACTGATGAACGGAGAAACCACGGAAACCGTACCAACGCCCGGCTCGAAAATACCGGACCTCCTGGAATCGCCTTTGACCCTACAACAAGCCCAAATTCTTCCAGCAATGTTACCAACAACGCTTCTACCCAAACTGCTCAGGCTGCGAATCATCACGAGGCATATCCTGACTATCTCACGTGAGTATCCTTCTTATTATTTTGATTTTTCGATTTCCATTTGACTAGGGACAGCTGGTGCCATTCCTTTTGAAGGCACAGGTTTTGTACAATTTTCATATTGCTTATGAGCTTCTTGGCCAATCAGAACTCAGAAGTAGGATATTGTAAAAAATGTGTGTCCTGATGCTATTCCAAAATTGAAACTTGTAGTAAAGGAGTTTCTAATTCGATTGTGGATTTCAGCTGTTACACGAAGGTAAGCAGCTTGGAGCAGAAGAGACGATACAAAGAAGAATTCAACACCCTTTATCCGGAATATAAACAATTGTTTGACTTGGTAACCCCAGTGCAAATTCGATATGTTGAGTGGAAGAGAAAATACGACGAAATCAAAGCTCAGGGAAATCATCAACAACTTGATGTAATTATATTTTAATATGTGTTTTGCATGCAAGCCGATTTTTTCTCAATGAAAGTGGATGTTGACAATGTTTTGCTCAGACACCCTAATCGAATATGTCATTAATAAATAATAATGTAATGTATCTCTTTATTTTAGAGGATAAAGAATCAAATTGTGCAAGATTACAAGACAATGAATCACGACTTGGTCTACAAGCAACGGTGTGCGCGGAAGGATTATTTAGGAGGGAAATTGAATTACTTGAAGACTCTGGTCGAGGAGTACGATATAAATTGTATTGTAAATAACACTACTCCCCAAGGGAAAGAGAATCAGCTCTACTGACACAAACTGAAAAAGTCGCCTCTCGTCTATCGCTTCTTCTCAGTTGTCAGTACCACAGTCTCGATGTTCGTGCAGAACTCGCATTTCTTTGGCATCTTTAAAGGATAATCTCGTGATTTAAATTATTCTGAAAATTCGCCGAAGATGTGTCTCTCCCAGAGCTGACTGAAAAATGCTCACGTTATTTTGCCTACGAGAGTTGCGGCGAATTCCGATCAACCTAGTAAAAAGGAAACGATCCTCGATAAAATGAAAATAATCCTCGATAAGAATAAGGGAAAGCGCGATTTCTTCTTCATTTTGGTGACATACCGAACCTTCGACAATATCAGTCCGTTCACGTGCAATTAGCAAAGTCTGATGACAATCAGAAAGGCCGACGATCTTCGTCGGAACACTCCATCCTCAAAGGAAAGCTGCGTCGCGTCCAAGACTGTCCAATCGTAAAGAAAAGAGAAAGATGAAAAAGTTGTAAAGTCTAAGTAAGTTATTTACACCACGCACATCCAGAGTGTGTCGTCTAGTTTTAAAATGTTCTTAACTACAAAATCAGTCCAGGACTCTGCTTTAGAGATTTCTCTCGTAATGAAACAACCTATTTTAGCGAGCAGAAAACTAGGTTTCGTGAAAGTACGATTCGTCATATCATTGGAAATGTTAACGTGTCTAGATATTTATCTTATGAGTTGTAACCTTAGTTCAAGGTTTCGAGAGCGGTTTTTTCAGTAATGTTTTTAAGTTTTTTTAAATGAACTTTAAATAATTTTATATTTGTAAAACATTCTAGAGACGTAAATGTGAGAAAAGTGGATTCCTGTAAAATTTCCAAAAGTGCTTCAGAGTTTTTCGATTAGTTGTTATTCAGACTCTAAAATTCAATTAAGTTTGATTTTTGATTCACGTGTCCACATCTCTACGATTGCATATCACGTCTTTCAAATCACCTGATATCAATTCCATCTGAGTCTTTAAGTGTTTAAAAAATTCTCGTCCAGCACAAACGATATTACTTCGGCGAGAATCCGTCTTTGACAATATTGAGCTCTTCCTTGCTTTTTCATTTTTTTCTTTGTTTCTCTCATCGGTTTCGCTGGAAAAGAATGCATCGCTCATATTAATTGCAATGATGATAATATTCAATTAAAATGTATAAAACGGTCCAAGAATCGGTAGCGAGGCGAGGAACGGAAAATGAAAGAATAGAAAGGTGGACAGATCTAGTACTCAAGGTTGAATGTAATGAGAGAAAAGTGTAACTACGACTGATGTATTCGAGAGTACTTGAAGATCGCATACGGCAACGATCAAGAGGATGCTCTTGTGTCCAAAATTCTTGTATATCGTGTAGAGTATAACAAATCTTATGAATTTTAACACTAGCTTTTAACGCAACGTTATTAATGGTTAATAATGATAAGAACACTCATCGTAACAGGTTTTAAGTCAGGCTAGACGTCTTAATAGTTGTTCAAGGTCTTTTCCGATTCAAGACGACCCAAAAATAATGTACAGGATCGCGATATTTTTTTGCTTCTACATTTTATTCGTTCATGTAATATGATATGATACATGTTATGATTCTTAATAATGTAATTATTAGTAACTTCGCTATCACACTATTGCCCTTCGGATGAATATCCGCGAGTTTGAAACTTGGCTCAGTTTAGGGTTCTGAGGCAAAAATTTGAAATTGAAAATGGGAATGTCTTCGAGAATATTCGCGATCAATCTTCCTTTTGAGAATTAATGAAAGTGTAATGATTTTTTATTCAAAAAAAAATATGAGACTTGTATTTTTCTGTAAATATTAGTACCTATCCACGGGAATATTCTCAAAAATATTTCCCAATACTTATTCGTGAAGATTTTAGAACTCACAGGTGATTAATAAAGAATAAGACAAAAAAAACTTAAAAGAAATCAAAAGAATCACTCCGATTGCGGATTCAAAAGTTGGAGAGAATTTCAATCTGATGTTTACATAACATTATGTATATAGAACTATACGAATTCAACAATTATAAATTCTAATTCGTTTCTAATTTTTGAAAAAAAAATGTTAAAAGTTGTATGATCATACGTGGGGCGAGTTGTTAAGAAATCATAAAACTTGGTGTGTGTGTGTTCTTTGTTACAAAATGAAAGTTTCTGGTTCGAGAATCACCATTTTCCTAATCGTTTTTGTTGTAAATTATCAGCCTTGCTGTTTTTCTAAAATATAAAGTATGTATTTGGTTTTCTCAAAAATATTCCAAACACGGCACAAAGAACAACGAAAAATGTTTCCTCACCAGGACATACAAAAAAAGTTCCCTTTTCTTTTATTTATATTTTGCTTCAACAAATGTGTATTTTCGGAAATGCTTGAAAAATGGTAGAGAAGATACATGTAATAAACTCTTGGGAAGGAACATTCTTCTTTTGTACTTTTCCCGTATCGTATATTTCCGTAATAAAGAAGAAAATTTTCTATTTTCATAAGAACGGTTATTTCCTTAATTTACAATTTTTCAATTTTATTCTTTCTGGTTTTCAAAACAGTTCAAAAAAATTTTGGACACCGGATCTTGAAACTTCGTTTAGGTCACAATGAAAACATAGCAAGTTTCTTGCTGTCTTAACAGTTTGGGCCAAAGTAGAACAATTTTCGTTGTGCGGCTGCTACTAAAAAGGCAAATCGATGGGGGAAAATTGAAATTGCGTTAGTAATTTGACAAGTAATTGACAACTAACGAATGCAGAAAATCGTTTTGGCTCGGTAGCAATCGGTACGAGTTTAACGGTGGCAATCAGCGTGAGCAATAATAAGGGGGGTTGTATATATAATATTACTGCATTATTCAAATTCTTGTTCGTTGCAAAATGGTACGTTGAAGTTTTCTCCTTTTTTCTTTATTTTCTATTCCCATTAAGATATCGTAGTATTATGTCCTTGTTGTTGCTGCACAGTGATTCAGAGTTAGACGTTAGCTATTGCGTTTTATTCTCGAATGATACTGCTCAATTAAATAATTAATTATAAATGATTTCGATGGCGTTTACTCAGCATGCTATGTCGACTTAGTGCTTCAAACTGTCGCCTTCTGAAGGGACAAGATAAAAGAGTGGAGCGTCATTTACCGGCACTGCAAGTAAAAATCCAAGGTTTATACCTAATTTGACGAGTCTTCTATTTTTAATCGCACTGCCGTTCTTGTAACGCAACTCGTATGGCACAGTGATATTTACTACTCTTAACAAATAGATATCAACGTTGTTGTAATGCGATAAGTAGTTAGGAAAAATTGTAAAAAATATCACGCAAAAATGATAAAAGGCTTTGATTAACAAAGAAGCTGGCGATCTTTTAATATATTTTTGTTGCCGAATTATTTTTAAAAGCCAAATAAAAAATGTTAAACAACAACGCTTGTTTGTCTTGTTCTGTTTTTACACTGTGCCATACGTTTCCCGTTTATTTATGTCAATATTTCGATGCACACTCCTATTTCAATCGAATTTTATAGTTACCACGTCATACCAGTCAGTTTTTTCTTATTACGATTTGACCTTCCAACTTAAAGGGCGCTATAAAAATGCCACACAACATATCTGGGAATCAAAGTATTTTATTTAAATTGAAAATAATCTATTGTGCCAAGATCTCATGACTTCGCACACTGAGGAAAAAATATTTCAGGGACTTTTCTGATCTGCCATGGAAATCAAAGCCTATTTTTTCCCCCTTAAGAAATTTCAAGCAGTGAACCGAAGTTTTAAAGTGCACTTGTATCTTCATCTTCTTATCATCGAAACTGACCGAGAAACTCAAACTTTATATTTTCGTTGAAGTCAATTATTTCCACCCCTTTTTTTTTATCTAACTGAAAGGAATTCCTGGATTGCACAATTGTGGAACCTACTTTCACTTCCTTAATGAAAAAAAAGGTTTCCTGCGCACAAATCTGTTTTCCAGTAAGCATCTTCTGGTGAGTTTCGTCCTCCTTTTTTTCCAATATTGATGAAAAAGAACTTGTCCAGTTTTCGAGTAAAATCGCGTCTAGGAGATCAAAAGTATATCTTTTTGTTCTAAGAGAATCCAAGTGCCAATCTTAGCAAAAATAACAATTCAATTTTATTATACATATACCTGCTATATCTAGAACATACTACATACACATACATATAGTACATGCATAATACTACATATAGTACAATAATCATATGATAAAAGTGTATGTATTGTATCTCACTATGAGGATTATTCGCGCGAGGGCCAAATGCACGAAAAGCAAAAATTTAATTAATCGAACAAGTGCGAATTACGTCCTGTTATTCTTAACAAAACTGAATTTCGTATACGAAAATTAAGTTTTGAGTACCGAATTTCGCGCTTTTAAATTCAGGGCTGAAACGAACCGACCAAAGCAAAAATATTTTTTGCTTCTTTATTATACTTAAATTTCTGCTTTGAATGTACTCGAATAAGTTCTTATAATTTAAATTTCGCACCTAAATTACCTTCAAAATTAAGGTTGTGTGCAAGTGTGATTATATATGTAACACGCGAAATTTAAATTGTCAAAACATTCACCTTAGGATTGGAACATCGCGCGGGTGTGCAATAATATCGTTTGCTTTTCATATGAATGAATAATCCACAGAACTGTATAATTTTAATTCTGAAGCAAACAGATTCCTCTGAAACATGACGAGGTTAATATTCCTAACACTGAGATATTCAGAGTTTTTGAAGAATTATTCTTTTTAAGTAGTGAATTCTGGTATAATTCTTTGTCCGTTCGTAACGTCGAAAAATAAGTAAAAAATGTGTGGTGATTTACGGAAGAAGAACAAAAGTCGGCAGACGAAATATGCATGCTCGTTGTTGTAATATTACAATTTTGACTGTGATGCTACATTATATAATACATTACGTGCGTATATACGACGTTTGCATTTTTTGTGCCGAGACACCAATTCGATAATTCCCGATTCCCTCGCCGCTCATGTGATACAAGCTCTCAGCACTCTTCTCCCAATGTATATTTGTCTTCTGTTTTACTCCATACACATTGTATGATAAAATTACGATTTATAGTAATTCTTTAAATCGGCCACAACGCAAACAGAGCTGAAATAAAAATATTGTCATTCCTACAAATTAGACCATTTTTTGTATTCCAAAGCTTATTGATGGAGCTTGTCAATTTTTATTTACCTTGTAATTTATTTTCGAATATTTTACATATTTTAAATTTTATTTCCGGCTCTGATTGCAAAAACTTAGCTCTGTCGCGTTGTTCTCCTCGGTTAAAGTTTGTCTCGAGATTGGGATTTTCGAACGACCTACTTCGAAAAAGTTTATTTAAGTACTTGAATTTGAAAATATTGAATTTGTTTTAGTAAACTAAGTTAGGAATTAATCCCAGTCGTTGAATAATATTTTATGAAATCGCGGAAATTCAGCACAAAAAAAAGTGAGATCGAGGAAGGGCAGCTTAGAGGAAGTGCGTGGTTTTTTATCAATATACCCATATCAAATGGCAGTCGCGAAAGGAAAAAGAATGAGTTGTACTAATTTAATAATACTAAATGAAATGAAGAAATCCGTGGGCCATTGTGAAGACGCGTACCGACGATTATTATTTTATAAGAGCGTGTGATCTTTGGATGACTGTGAGCGTGACAAAAGAGCCTTGAAGCGAATTCCTCAAGGCGGCGATTCGATTAAAAGGAAATCAGGATTATGGCGAACGTGGCGATATGTTAAATAAGGTATATCGTAAAAATGTACCCGTGACTGTTTTATTGACGACGACTGCATTGCTTCCCTTGACAAAGGCTCGTTTATCCATATATAGTTGTATTTGCAATTTATTATCTATATATTATTATATTCATTAATTAAAGTAAAAAAAGAAAGAATTATATATTCAGTAAAGGAAGGAACGTCAGAAATGAATAATTGTAAACCCTGTCGGGAAAGTTCTATCTTATATGCTGGACTGTTTGTAATTACGTAATATGAAATCGTCAACGTTTGAAGGTTTTTCCCGAGAAAAATACTTGATCCTCTGAAAATTATAGGTTGTGGCTATGTCCTCATGAATTTTTGCCGCGAACCACTCGTATGAATGATTCTTATTGGTACCCGATAGATTACGTCAACCTCTGTGTTCCTACCTTTACTCGCTTTGTTTTTATTATTGGAGAACTTGCATATTTCGAGAAAGCAACAAGATAGAAAAAAAACACGCAAAAAAAAGAGTAGGTCAACGAATCACGAAGATGCGGATGATTATAATGTTTATGATAAAAATATGATGAGGGAGAGAGAAAAGTATGTATAATATGTATTTTAAGCAAGGCAACAATTTACAGTTACGATAACGAGTTAAAATCGCGGGTTGTGCATAAGGATGCGTATGTTTGCGTTTTAGCTAGAGCGTATCGAGAATAATTCAGAAGATATGTGAGGAGAAATCCAAACATTCAAACTCAAATCCTTATTTCTTATTTTTCTTGCCGTCGAGTTCCAAAAAGTAACCAAGCTTTCAAAGTCTAATTGGATTAAATAAAAAGCAATAAGGATGCACTTGGTGACAATTCTACTCACACTTCCTTCCACAGATGGGAAATTGTTAAATCTCTTTGGAGATTGCTTAACACCAAAGAAAAATATTCTGATTCTCGCTGAAAATCATTCCTGAGCTTCTTTGTAGGAAAGGACAAAGTTGAATAATTAAACATGGAATTCTGGGTAGTGAAATTAAATTGTAATGTATAGATGATTCCTTTTTAAATTGAAGAAAGTATTTTTGTAGCGCAATTCTTAGCACTAATAATAATTCGTTTGAGGAAAATGGCAAAATCTAAAGTCACGAATTAGGCACTTTTGCGTGTACAAGTTCTGCCTATTTTGGTTTGAAAATAAGAATGAATAAAAAGTACATGAGGAAGTCCTAATTAATGATGGTAGTTATCAAAGCCATTGTTGTAATTTTCCCTCAAAAATGGCTCGACGGTGAGATAAATCGAAAACTAGTCTCCGCCTTAGGCTTGTGAGAAAGATAAAAAACTAAGTTGTTCTGGAACAATGGCGGAATTGAGTGGTTCTGAGACTGAAGCGAATTTGAAAAATTCGAAAGTTGAGCTGAGTAGTGTTAAGCGTTGAAGAATATGAATTGTATAAGTCTTGCTCTGAAAGAGAAAAACCAGTGTCTCGACTTCTCGATTGCTCTTTTCGAATCACATCGTGAGCGGTCCGATGATAGAATTTGCAGCAAATGACGGGATTTACAATTATTTATTCAAACGACTTGCCAAGTTCAATGCACAGTATATAACGAAAGGTAGATTCGATTACGGAATAACGAACGAGACGTATATAGACATTGATGTATATATCTTAAGTTTGTATTATAACTCTCCACTTAATTTGTATGAAATGGAAGTATCATTAAAATGATGATAAAAATGAGGTTATTGTTTCTGAAATCTCCTTTCCACTGGAAAAATATTTTGAAAAATTATTCAAATAACTTCTTATACAATTCAGAAGTAAACTATTAATTTGAAAAACATATTAGTTTATGATTTTTATATGAAAAAATGGTATCGAACTGTTTACTACACAGGAATCGCGAAGGTAGTCATCCCGATGACAGCCGTTCCGAGAATGTCGATCGTGGATAAGACGGTCCAACGGGTTTGGAGAGAGACTCTGGACACGCCCTCAATCTCGAACAATGCCGTATGCTGGGAGCGGACAGTACGCAAGCGGGCAATTTCGCCAATACGCGAACGGAAGAAACCTGACGACCTTCGCGATTCCCGTGTACTCAATTCTAATGTACACTTGCGAGGGAAAAAATTAGGATCTTAGATGTAAATTTATTTATAAATTCTCTTCAATCAAGAAATTAATCTATTTTGTGAACTAAATTTGCATTTTTCTAAGCTCATATTAAACTTCAAAAAAGCAAATCTGATAAATATTAACTTCAACTTGGGAAAAACCTAATTTGTTGAACTAATCTATTCGTTTCGAACTATCGGATTTAAAATAAAAAATTCCTGAAAATTGAAAATAAAAACCCAGAATTCAACGACCAAACAGGAACGGATTCCCTCAAATGTACCTATTGAAATTTGGAAAAAGAGAAAAGATAAAATGGGGAGGCAATCTCCAAAACCCCTTCCTTCTCTTTTTCTTTCTTTCGTCTTTTTTTTTTTTTTATTATTTCTAAAACACAATACAATAACATTTAAATTGAATTCGATTGTTGAACATTAAATGGGCATTTGAATTCCGTCTTTTTCTAATTTTAAATTTATTCAATTTTGATTCAATTTATGATGTTCAAATAAAATGTTCAATTTATTGGAAATGTTTACTAATACATACTAAGTGTGTTTCAATTCATTTTCTACAGAATATCAAGTAATTGGATTTTTTATTATATTTAAGGGTAAAAAAACTTTTATCAGTTTTTCTCAAGTCAAATGCAGGTAAAACTCTGAAAACAAGACGTACAAGTGAAATTACAATCTTACGGCTCTTCAACGCCGTTCAACTATGCTGGGATCCAAACCCCAGTACCTGCCGCCTGTCGGACAACTTCGCTACGGAGTAGTCCAGCTAACCTTTTCTCACGGGAATACAATATGTACTCTTCCTAGACATAAATACGCAGTTATACAATTTTGATCTCCGATTCTTTTTTGATCATCATGATTAGTTCTAATACCTCCGCTACATTGGAGGGTTATCCTCAAACCGGATTAAATTTCGGACGCAAATGACACACGTATCTCACTACTGTTATTTACCTTTTTGTAAGTGCGTTTCAAAATTTAATCCGGTTTGAAGGTAACCCTCTAGTGTAGCGGAGGTATGATAGAGGATTGCATTTTACCATCCGCTAACCAGAAATCTACCGCACCAACCTAATTGACTAATCAAGTCTTAGAAAATATTTTCACGTAATTAGGACAAGATAATGTATGATTGTGTATGTATAGCTGGAAAGCGTTTCCATTTCTGTGAGAAAAGGGTAGCTGTAGCGTTTATTTTCCCACAGAAAAGGTGTGTTTAATTTCTTAATTAAATATTTTCATCTTGTTTTAATGGTGTAAAAATATTTTCTAAGATTTGTTTATTTTGGTGCGTTAGATTTCTGGTGTGTGAATCGTGAAACGGAATCTCTTAATAGATCTGATCATGATGGCCAAAATCAGAATCTTGAATGAAATTTAAATGAATGTATCTAATAGATTTTAAAAACTTGTAAGATAAAAAGGGATTTGTAAAACGGTCATAAAATTACAATCAGTGCACAAGGAAAATAATTGGGCGAAAGTATAGTAACTAAAGTAAGATCAAATATCTCTCAAAGAACTTAGAATTGCTCTGGATGAAAACCCTCTGGTCCTTTGGTGTGGTGAAAACACAATATGAAAATATTTCCAACCATTGACATTTCTGCTACTTTGACTTCTTCTGAAAGACTCTATTTTCAACGTCCGGAAAAATTATCACTCCAAAAAGGAATCGAGGGGCTGTCTACTCTTAAAGTATCAAAAAAGTATCGAATACTTTTGATACTTTTTCGACATTTAAAAGTATCAAAAAAGTATCTCCCGGGGCGCGGTCGGGTATAGTCCAACTACCTGCTACGTCGTATACCCTCGGTCTAGTCGATCTCGGAAGCAGATACTTTTAAATACTTTAAAGATTTTGAGAGATTCTCGATACTTTTTCGAACTTTTAAAGTATTTCTTCTATACTTTTTTTGAGTGGACAGCCCCTCAAAAGGAATAGTTTAGAGCCAACAAGTGTAAATATTTTTTGAATGTGAAGCGAAATTCTCTATACTTCAACTTGTATCTTAAGATAAGTATAACAAAACCTATTAACAAGTGATATTTAAAGCCCCGTTTAAATATTTCCAGAATTATATTATTGGGCCCATACATTCCAGTTACCTTCAAATGCAAGGCTTGTGGAACAACAATTTTCTTTAAAATCTAAAAGCATGTAACGATCGATGCACCAGTTTCATTTGAATGGAAAATAATATATATCCATGAAAATATAAACAAGAAATTCTGGTCTTTTGAATATTAGGGGCCATACATAAATTACGTAACGCACTTTTCTTTTGTTTAAATAAAGACGAAAATAAAAGTGCCGGGGTGCCAAAAGAGATGCAACGGTGTAAACAAAAGAAAAACGCGTCACGTAATTTACGTACAGTACCTAACGTAACTTTTCTGAAGCGGACGCTTCTGATTTGCCGGTTGACGACGTTGACATCAACATGTTTCTCGGAAAGAAACTAACATCTCTGATTCTCTATTTCTCTGCCCCTTGCCAAAAATATTAGGACCTAGATACGCCAAAGCAATAGTAGCCCCACAGCTCGGTAGCTGGCGCGACAGGCGGAGTTGTGTTACGAGGGTTATGAGCGACTAAATCTCGCTCGTTTCTGCACAAAGAGTGCAGCACCTGCTGGTGCGGGAGAAATTCAAATTTGCACGAA
>WSXT02236849.1:3452-30924 GCA_011762715.2 Neuroterus valhalla
GGAGGTAGTTCCATTTTGCGTAAGGGTGGTTTTTAAAAAATTGGTTTTTGGCGCGTTCACGAGCCTAAGAAAATCTTAAAACTCTGACGTGTTTGGTTTTCCATTTTTCAAATTTTCCACATGAGGGGGTAGTTTCATCCTGCAGAGGGGTGGTTTTTGGAAATTGGTTATTCGTCCGTTTAAGATCCCAAAAAAGCCCGAAATTCTGACGTGTTTGATTTTGGATTTTCCTAATTTTCCAAATAGGGGGTAGTTTCATTCTGCAGAGGGGTGGTTTTTGGGAATTGATTGTTGGCGTTTTAAGAGCTCGAAAGAAGCCTGAAATTCTGACGTGTTTGATTTTGGATTTTTCGAATTTTTTGCATGGAGGTAGTTCCATTTTGCGTAAGGGTGGTTTTTAAAAAATTGGTTTTTGGCGCGTTCACGAGCCTAAGAAAATCTTGAAACTCTGACGTGTTTGGTTTTCCATTTTTCAAATTTTCCACATGAGGGGGTAGTTTCATCCTGCAAAGGGGTGGTTTTTGGAAATCGGTTGTTCGTCCGTTTAAGAGCCCAAAAAATCCCGAAATTCTGACGTGTTAGATTTTGGATTTTTCAAATTTTTTATATAGTGGAGGAGCTAGCTTGATTCGAGCCAGTAGGTTGACTCGAAATTTGAATTTTCGAAAAACGTATCGGAGCCCAAAAATAGGCAATACAGCCCAAAAAGAGACCAAAATTCTGATGCGAAGAAATTGAATAATTTCGATTGTGGAGGTGCTAGCTTCATGGACCTTTCTCATTTCCGGTTATATTCAGAGGCATAAAAACTAGGTTGAACAGATAATAAATTCACCAATGTTTATTTCAGTATTAGTCTTTTTTTAAGGGTTAACTGAATGAAGATGTGTGATTTTGGAGAAAAGAATTCGTAGAGACCATATTGTATATAATGAGCATTGTCAACGGTCATACCATGCTCGAAGAACTAGTTACTGACCGATCACTGGAGTTAAGCAGCGTTGGGCGCGGATAGTATTTGTGTGGGTGGTCGTCCGAGAATACTACTTGCTGTTGGCATGTTTTCAGGAGACTGTGTCGCTCCGAAGAAAGGGACCTAAGAGCAAAAAAATCGATTTCAGGATTATGGTCGTCGTAAATTAATTCAGGGTTGCTCTTTAAATATTCGTAAACAGAAAATTTCTTTGTCAAGAATTTTCAGAGCTATTGCAATTTAAAACAGCCGTTCCAGCTGGAGCCTGTCCAGCTCTCGCCCATTCTTTCCTCTCTCCTCTAAAATCAGCGTTTTCGCTCTTAGGTCCCTTTCTTCGGAGCGCTTCACAAATTGATGTTAATCCTTTAGGGGAAACCATTTTGAAAGGCTAGAATTTATTTGAACGCTTCTGTGAATATACAAAAACACAGTTGAAAGAATTAATTAAAAAAATGAGATACTTGTATTAAAATTGCTCTAGTCCAATGAACCTATTGAACCTTCAAAATCAACATTATCAATTTTTGCATGTAAATCTTAATAAACTCACAATTTGAATTCTGCTGAATTCCCTTGGTTTTAAGGAATTCGTTCAAATTTTCTAACATTCTCTGGCTTTTAATCAAATTCCCTTGAATGATTTTGTGATTTAGTCAATTTCGGAGCATACTTTTACATTCTGTTCTTCGAAATCGAAAAAATTATCTGAAAACTTTTTGTTTCTATGAGATACCTGGATTTTCATTTGAATAACGAGGGTCGTCAGTTGGTCGTGGGGACTAAGGCATGAGCTTTGGATCCACGCCGTCTGGTTGCGGGTTCGATTCCCGCTTCGAACTCTGGAGAGGCGATGCAAAGGAAAGGTTAATGGATATAGGGGATAGCTGTTATGTAAAGACTTTCATCCAGTATTCCTCTCACCCAAGCTTTTATGCCTTCCTCAACCCCTCTAGAACACACTTCTAACATATTTTCTTACGGCTCTACTTTATCTCTAGACACTCCACATATTCTCTCCTGTTCATCTATCCAGAATCGACATACTTTTACTTACCCCTACATTATTCCGAACCGCACCACTCTATTCCATTTGTCAAGTATCCTGGTTCCCCCACCCACCTAACCAGTTTGTACCACTTGTTGTACTCTGTATCCATGATTCGACTTCATTTTTCCTCTCTTCATCCAACTAACATCTCATCAAGAATCTTTTAGGAAGCCTTTAAACTTTCTCTTACTGCTTTCACCCCCAGATTTCTACTCCATAATACACAACTGCCCATACTAGCACATTCTCCAATCATCCTCGAACCTTCTCTTCCCTATGCCCTACACTTGTTCCATTATTTTAGTCGTACACTCTATCCTTTTTCTCATTTGTAGCTTGTTGCCTTTCCTTGCCCAAGCCAAAACACTAAGTAACATAATTCCTTTATAGCTTGACTGTTTTCCGTCAAAGTTCCACTTCCACTCTATTTTTTTTATTTTTATTATCTTGGTCCTACTAATATCTTCTGTTGAATCTCTTCTCTTGGCATATCTTTTGAACCGTCCCAACATCGAATTCAATCCTTATTCTTCCTCTAATAATAGTACCACATCCGCAACAGGGAACCTTTGCTGAGTCCTCTCTGCCAAAAATTCCTCTCCTTTTTGATTCCCTATCCTCAGTCTGAATCTACTCTCCAAAAATATTTCTTTTATCCTTGCAATCAGACCCTCATCTATTCCTCTCTTGTGCATTGCTTGCCACAACACCCTTCTTTCCACAGAGTCAAACGCTGCTTTAAAATCCACAAACAAGGCCACTTGTTTCCCTCTCTTTTGCCCCGGATTCCCATACAATAGACAGTTTAGGAAGCAAATATTATCAGTGGTTTTCATTCCTCCTCCAAAGCTCGTCTGATTGTGTGGGATACTTCCTCTTCCTTCTAAGTAACTTTCTTACCTGTTCCTGAGCACTTTCGCATAGATCATATAGCCCACCTACATAAGGATGGACCTCTCTGGTCTATCCTTTCTTATAAATGTAATCACTTATCTCGTACTCTATTCTTCAGGGTATCTTTCTCTTCTCCATACTTTGTAACAGACCTCACATATCTTCTCCTACCCCCTCCCACCATACTTTTGAGTTTCATTCTCCATGTCACCCTCTTCTGTTGCATTACTCCTGTTTAGTCTTTCTATTGTCTCGTTCACTTTTTCCCAGACTATATCATTCTCATCTTCCTCTCCTTTTCCTACCACTTTTTTCTACTCCTTCCTAACCCTTCTTTTCTTACCCCCTTCTTCCAACAGTCCTTTGAAGTACACTCATCACTCATCTTTTCTTGTTCAACATTCTCTCATAATCTCTTTTTTTTCTTTTGTACTCCATCTTGTCAATCTCTCCTCTCCTTCCTAATTATTTCGAATGCATCCTCCTCAAACCCTTGTGTCATCATAAACATATCTTTCTTCTCTCCCTAATTTCCTTCTTCCCCCTTCATACTTTCCACCCTCACTCCCGCTCTCATATCACCTCCCATCTTCCTCACCTCTTCTTCTCCTATTCCGCTGTTTTTTTCAACCCCCTGGAACATAGCATTCTGTCTTCTCTTCTGTCTTGTTACTCCTCCTATCCGTTTTTCTATCTGTGTCAATCTCCTACTAGCAATAACATTCTCGACCTGCCTGTTCTTCCCAAATTCATTTGCTCCCTCGCCCACTACTGCTGCGAACGTTTCCCGCTTAGTTCGAGGCCTATGTTTCACCTTGCTTATTTTCTCTTCTAATACGTTTATCTTCGTTTCTATACTACTCTCCTACTCTCTTTGTCGATTCTTTATACCTTCCGCTTTCTTCCAAATTTTCTATTTTTCTCTCTTCCATAATTCATCCCTCGCTTTTAATTCTTCTGCAATTCCCGTTCCTCCCCCCTCCTCCCCAGTTCTATACTCAGAAACTCCATTATCCCACATACCTCCTCTCTTAATTCTTCGAACATTTTAAATATCGTATTTCCTCAACTTCCTTTAGATCTTTATCTCCCTCAGTTTACATTAAATGAAAAAAAGAGACGAACGACTAACTAATCAGTTCAGGTTTTATAGATAGGGCGATTTTTTCGTTGTCAAACAAAATTATTATAATTCTTCTTTCTTCTTTCATTACCTATTCTCCATTGTTCATTATTATTTATGATTTTTATCACCTATGCTTCATATTCTATTCTTCGTTCTTACTCCTTTCTTATCTAACATGTCTTATTTTCTATCCTCATCTACTATCTACTCTATTCACAAACACCTTATTTCTTCTTGCTCTCCTCCTTACACATCTATCTTTCTTCATTTCTCCCCCTCCTTCCTCTCTTCTTCTCCATCTCCCTTAGCACCGCCGCGACCCATACAATCGCGTCTTCATACTACCTTTATGATTATTCCACTCCTTTCCACAGCCTCGCATTCTTACAACAAGTGTTCCAACTTTGCATATACCTTTTCACACATTTCACACATTCTCTCTCCTGAGGAAGCCAGAACCTATTGAAGTGCCCTACACTTCCATATCTCATCCTCTATTAGCTCTTGACTCAATTCTTCTTCCTTCTTACACAAACATCGCGCTCTCTCTACTGGCATAATCCACACATACACCTTTCTTTCTTCCCCATGTCATCTTCTTACTTCATCCCCATGCAGACCTCCTTTTTCAAACCCCTTTCTCTCTTATCATCTATCTTTCCATCTCATTTCCAGTTCTTCTTCTTCCAAGAACACTCCCGCGCCAGCCTATTTCTTCTCTCTTTCATAAATTCTCCCTTACGTTTACACTCCTGGCCCCCCATCGAAGTCCCTAAACTCGTTCTTCCCGTCTTCCTCCTAAGAATATAACAAGGTGTACTTCTGTCCAGCTCATCTGATGAACCCCTCCTGTACCCTGTTTACCTCCTCGCTTTTCTTTCACTCCCATACCTCTACTCCATACAGTAGCAAGCTCATTAGAAGGGAGTGGAATTGCTTCTTCCTCCTTTCAGAGTCATCTACAAACAACCTCCTCTCCTATCCCTACCCCTGCCTTATACCTACATTTGCCCTCCATAGTCTCCCCTTTCTTTGACCATTCATTCACTCATTTTTTCAAAATAGTAAACCCAAATAAACAAACTATTTCACTTCTCGCACAGCCGACTGCTTCCGCTTCGAAATCCCTCCCTTAAGCCTTCCATCTCATCTCCTGAACACCATATTCTTGGACTTTTCTGCTTTCAATTCTAACTGACTCCTATCTCGGTGTCTCCTGAACCTCTTTATTATCCATTTTTAGGGCCTCCTCACTTTTTGCCAGCAACTTTATGTCATTTGCAGGCGCGTAGCCACAAAAATTTTTCGGGGGGGGGGGTGTTAAATGTGTCAGCAAATATCAAACATATTTATAGATTTTCTGACATTTCGGGGGAGGGGGGGCTGAGCCCCCCCCCCCTGGCTACGCGCCTGGTCATTTGTATACGCAAGTGAACGAATTTTCAACTCTCCTACCTTCACTCCCCCCTCCTATCTATTTTCCCTTCATACACCTCTCGATCAGACATTCTCTACTTCCTTCTCTACTATCAACTCCCACAACATTCCCCTTTCTACTTATGGTGACGCGCCTTTGAGATCTACGGAAAACGCGTACACTCTTGACCTCTTCTTCGCTAATTCTCTTAACATCACGTGCTGCAAAAAATGAATATCGTTCAAAGTGCACCTACGCAATCTGAATCCCGCCTCCGTTTCAGGCCATTCAGGCCTCCGTTTCCCCTTGACATATTTTTGTGGCCTCTTTGCCAATACCATCGCGTATACTTTGTATGCCATATTCATTATTGTGTTCCTCTATGATTTTCCTGCCTCTCCCTACTCCCCTTCCTAAACAGTAGAAATATCAGCCTCTTCCCCCTCTTTCCTGGAAATTCCTTTACCACCATACCTCCTTTACTGCCTCTTTCAGCCTGTCTCTTACTGCTTGTGTACCAAATATTCCCCATTTGCATCTCTAGCTCCTCGTGAGTTTTCTCCATCCCTCATGCTCTTCTTGTTCTTTTGCTTTCCTCATCTCTCTTTCGTTGGTCTAATCCCCAAAATGATTCTTTGAAGAACTCCCTCCACTCCTCACTTCCTATCTTCCCACTCATCCCTTCCTAACGCATTCTGAACCTATCAATTATCTCTCACACGTCCCTCTCGGTCTTGACACTTTTCAACACCTCATCCAGATCTTTCTCTCTTCCTTGCTCTTTTCTTTTACACATCGCACTAAACTCCTTCCTCATCTCCACGTACACGTATTTATTATATAATGAATAATTTACGAAAAAATACATGCAACTCTTTCAATTGACTATCAGAAATGATCTGTGATAAAGAAAGGCACAAAACTGACTTTTACGATCTGAATAACGCAAAATACTTAGTCCTTGTTTGGAGGGTAGCTATTGGGCCATTTAGAAGAAAAACATTGGTTTTGGAAAAAATTCTACAAATCAAGAAATGAAATGTGGAATTTTATGTGGTATGGAGAATCGATTCACTTCGATTATTTAAATTGCGAATGATACTTTCCGAAAATCATTATCTGTCCTCTGTGAGGGAAAATGTTAAAAGGCTAGAATTATTTTGAATTTCGCTATACGAATATAAAAACGATATTTTTAAAATAGAATCATTCCATGCTTATTTGAGAGTAAATATCCGATCAAAAGAGAATCGAAGCTAAAATTGTTCAGGGAAAAAATGAGGGGCTTTCATTGAAATTGCTTTAGTCTGATAAATATATTGATTCATTCGAATGAATACTAATTAACTTTTCATTTCCAAGAAAACAAACACGTGCTGCTTGCACGCAATTTTTTCGCTTCGTGAAATTTCACAAATGAAATGTAAAATCATTATAAATACCGAATTTATATTTCACAGTAAAACTTTTTTGGAATATTATAATTTTCGGTACTCCTTTCTCATACCCTATCCTTACTGAGTCGAACGCTGCTTCAAAATCCAAAAACAAGGCCACTAGATTCCTTTTCTTGCGTCCCGAATTCCCATTTACTTGATAGTTTAGAACGTGGATGTTATCTGTTGTTCCTATTTATTCCCTATATCCCACACCTTTCCTTCCTTCTCTGCTTTCTCTTCCTCTTCTGTATACTTTTCCTCCCACTTCTGTCTTCCCTCACCTAATAGTCTCTTACACTTCTGTTTCTGTCTACTGTACTCCTTCTTGTCAATCTTCCCTTTCCTCTATTCTTTAACGCACTCAATTTGCTTTTTTCCCTCCATCCACTCCTTACCTCACTATACTTTGTTCACCGATTTGCTCCCTCCTTTGGAACTCACCTCCTCCCTTATTTTCCCAATCACACCCTTTACCCTGTCTCTTATCTCATCAACACCTTTTCCTGTACCTCTTAGATTCTCACTCTTCATTTTTTCTTCAAATTCTCCCTCTGGAGTGTTCATGACCTACTCTCAATTTTTCTATTGATATTATTTCGCTTGGATGTAGTCTTTCACGGTTCTCTTCTTCTTCTTGAATTTCATCTCCACTTATGAGCCCCACCTCATCATCCACTTTTTTTCTCTTTCTTGACAGGTCATGTCTTTCTGCATCCTCTCTGTACTCCATTCCAACATTCCCTTTTGAACCATAATTCCAGAACTATTTTCCTCACTTCTTAGTGTCACCAAAAACATATCTTTCTTTCATACTTGTATTCCTACGATTTTCTTAACCCTTTTAACCCTTACTTTTTCTCCGATGTTACTAATTTCCTTTCTTAACACTTCCTCCCCTGTTCCACTGTTTACATCGACATTCTTGAAACCTACATTCGTCCTTCTTTTTTAAACTGTTCTCCTTCTATTCATCTTTCTTTCTCTGTTGATCTCCTATGTTCCTAATTTTTCCTCAGTTTATTCTCTATACTTTCCTCCTCTTTTCATTCCTCCTCTTTTTCTTCCCGCCAATTTTCCTAATCACCTGCATATGCCAATATATATATCTTCACTTTTTCCATCTTAATATACCGACGTCCTTTTTGTCTTATCGCTTCTTCCAAGTCTGAGATCAAGATATAAATATAAGTAGGCTCAGAGGCTTCCTTTTTTCCTATTCCTCCCCTTTTCCTCCTATCTATCCTATAATTTACAACGTATAGGTTGTGCAGCAACCCCATCCGTTTTTTAAACCCCGTCTGATTTGGTGGCACTATCTCTTTTTCCTAAACTGTTTTCTTTAATCTCTCCGATCATACCGTTACATATAACTTGTACAATGTTGGCATTAGCGTCACTCGTCTGTAGTCCTTAACTCTTTCTCCTTTCCTTTTTTTCAATATCGGTACTAGTAACCCCTTTTTCCATATCTCTGGCCAACCTTCTACTCTCCATATCCTATTGCACATTATCCATGCCTATTCTACCAGTTCATTCCCCCCATGTTTCCATACTTCATCTAGAATTTCATCCAGACCTGGAGTTTTCCCCTCTTTCATTATTCCTAAAACATTGATGATTTCTTTTCTCGTTATGTCCCCTTCCTCGCCTCTATCCCTTCCCTCTCTTCCATCATTCCTTTGTGTATTCTCTACCACTCTTAGCATATCAACGAAGCACTTCTTCCATTCTACCAACTCCATATCCTGGTTTACCCTATTCCCTCTTTCTCTCTCTTTATTCGCTATATCCCAAACCTCTTCTTCTGCTCTAGCCTTCCCCGCCTCTTCTTCAAACCACCTATTTCCCTCCTCTTTTTTGTTATCACATTACCTGTATTTTAAGTACTCTAATCACCCTCTAACGTCAGTATAAATGGAGAGTGATGAGAATCTTTATATTCTCTTACCTCTAGTTTCTTGACCTTCTCTGTTACCTCGTCGTCTACTATCACGTAATCAATGACCGTTCCCCTTTCACCTCCAAAACGCGTATATTCACCTTCCTGATCCCTTCTATATTTCTGTTATGATAAACTATGCCATTTCTTCTAAGCACTTCAACAATTTTTCCCCTTCCTCATTTAGTATCTTCCCTTCCTCATTCAGTATCTTCTCTTAGGATGTTCTTCTTTGCTCTTCTTCCCATTGCCTTCCTCAGCTATCTCTTGTTATTGCATTGAAATATCTTCTTATTGCTAGCCTAATCTCCACTTTGTTGTCTTCCATCAGTTTTATTATCTCCTTACATTTCTCTTGCATATTGCCGTTTACATACACTCTTACTATCTGCCATCTCTCTCCTCCCATCTTCATTTCTTCTACTGAAAATCCTTCAATTCCTCCCTTCATCACTCTTCTATCCTTCTCTGCTAGATATTCCTTCCTTATTACCATCACCATTCCTCCCATCGCTCTGCCTTTTCTATCCCTCCTCTTCGCAATTCGAGCCAACCAACTGTAACCTCTAGGTATTATCCTCCTTACTCTTTCCCATCCCTTTTGGTCAAGCAACGTTTCAATCATCACTACAATTTCCCACGATTCCAAATCTTTCATTATTTCTCCATCTTTTCTCTACATTCCTGCTACATTCCAGTAACATATCCTCCATTCACTCTTTCCTTATTTTCCTTTTTCTTTCTGTTTTCCACTATTTCATGTTTCCCCCCTCTCCTCTTCCTTTCTCTTCTAGTCCCACGACACCGCACTTTTTATTAACTTTTCTGTCTCTTCGACCCAATCGTATCATATGTCTTTTATTTTAATTTTCCCATCCTTGTTCCGCATTGCCTATCCGTTCTTTTTCTCCTCGTCCGCAATTTTTCTTAACTTATACTGCATATTCCTTTGTTTCCGTGTCCAATCATATCCGATTTTCTGTTCACTTCCATATAACTACCTGTTCTTCAACATTACCTTCCTCTAGTCTGGCTTCTCATCAACTTTACCAGCGATCATTTATCTCTGCTCCCATCATCCCTAGATATACTCCTTACTTCTTCTACCAGTACCTTTGCATTTATTCTATCTAACACTTCTTTCACACCTTCCTTCAAATCCTTCTCTTTTAATCTTACACCTCCTATGACTATATTTTTTCTTCTTCCCTCTCTCAAGTCTAACCATTCTCCTCTCCATTTTTCTCAACCTTCCTCTATTTGCATCATGATTCCCTGATTCCTTCCCTACAAACTTTCGGATTAAGCATTGCATTTCTTCTGACCATCTTTCCGATTCCTCCACTTTTTCCTTAGGCTCTCCTGCTTCTCTAGTTTTTGCTGTAGGTCTTGCATCCTTTTTTCCAGATCGTTCCTAACTTCCTCCCATTTCTCCATCTCTCTCCTTAGTTCAGCTCAAATTCTACTACAGTCACCAAAAATGCAGACCACGCAATTACTTCTTCTTTCCACGTTTGAGCGGGAAACATAAGTTTACCTAAACCATCTAGTCTTCTACACATTTCATCTCCTAATTATTTCATCATTTCTATTGTCAAATCCTTTGTCCATTTCCTCTTTTCAGTGTTGTCCTTTTTATTTTGCTTCTTTTTAATTCCCCCGCCTTTTCTACTTCCTCAAGAACTTCTTCCCTTTCTCTCTTATCTCTTGCCAACCCCCCTTACCCCCACTCGAAGTCTCGCTGCCCGTTGCGTTTATCTGTTTCTGCCATTCGTCGAGTAAACAACTTGGCTTTTGAGCATCCACCCTATGCGAGCGCCTAGCCGCTCTATTTAGTCGTTCCGAATTCGTGGGTCTCCCTCGCCTGTTGGAGTTTCCCCGACTACTGTTGTTGATCCAGGACCCTCTCCCATCTTCCCGGCGTGGAGGATTTAGGTAAAATCAAGTTCTTTGTCAAAAGTGAAGTTATCTTTTTATAAAAACATTTCCTTATTCGAGATTCATAATTTAGGTTGAAAAATTTGATATTCTGTTAAAAACTGGTGTTTTTTCATTAAAGAATTCGATTATTCTGCTTGAGAACTCTTCTTGCTAAGAATAAATCTGATTTAGGTAGAGATTCAACTGATTTATTGAAAACTCATCTTTCAAGGCTCAAAATACAACTGGCTCGGTGAAGAATTTAACTTTTGGGTTGGAAATATACTTTTTCGTAAGAAATTCGTCTTTCTGGTTCAAAAATGTCACAATTCTACAAATTTGGAAATTGCACCATTAACGGTGGAATACAAAGTAGGTTCACTCATGGTAAACAAAAATTGGAAGACAATATAAATGTTTCATAATTTGTTTATAAAATTGAATTCAGATATTTCATAGATGAATTCTGTATCTCAGATGCCGGGATTTTGAATTAACTGATTAATATTTCAAATCAATATTTTTTTTATCATGAGAAAAAGTTTTTTGTCACCCTTAGTAAGATATATGTTGGGACATCTTTTTTACCAATTCTAAATAGAAGTGAAGTTTTTTATCTGAGTGAATATAAATAATTTTCGGATTGACGTGGAATGGAAATTCGTAGCGTGTGATTTAATCCTTCGATAAATGACTATGTGAAGCGCAGTAAACCAACCGAGCTAATCGAAAATTAATTCGCCATTAGCAGCAACAAATTCATTAGGTGCTCGCGAACAGAACAAATAATTCATAATCCTCTGAACATAATTCTCTATCTATAATAAAGATAAAATTCACAAATTTGCTCAAACCCTGCTCCGATTCTCCTGCTCTAATTCTATTTATATTTATAAATAAATAATCATACTTCTCATATTTCTCATTCAGATTTTATAGCGATTGTATTTATCCGCAAAAGGAGATTCAGTTGGGATATTTATAAGTAGAAAGTGTTTGTTACGATAAAAATATTTTTCTGCTAATAAATGGGTCCGGGAAAGGGGAGGTCCTGGGTTCGAGTCCCAGCGGAGTCGGAAGGCGGTCGTTTTTCTACAGATATGTGGAATTTTTGTTCCTTAGAATTTTTCCGAATTTGAATGATTTCATTCTGTTTATTTTATTTATTTAAATCGATGCGAATCAATTCTTCTGAATACTTTCGAATTAAATCGGTTTAATTCCCTTGGGTCTTGCTTTTAAGCATTCCATCAAATTCTTTTGAATTTCCTCAAGCTTTCCAGAAATTTTTCAATCTTGAAAAATTCACCTTACTACTTCTGAATCCTGATAGATCACTTTCTTCATTGTTGAATTCGTGTTAAATCCTTTGATATTCCTTCGAATTCTTCTGAATAATAATAAATCTCCATAAATAGTTCTGAAAGTTAGGTAATTCCCTTCAGACTCTTCGAATTCGAATTAATTCTTTTTGAATCTATTTATATTCTGTTGAATTTTTCCTTGTTCCCTCAAATCTCTGCGAGTTCTTTGATTCTTTTATTATTTGTTCCATTTTGATTTGTTACTTTTTAATATCCCAGATTCCTTCGGATTCTCTTATATTTCATTAAAACCCTGAACTTTTATTCAATATTCTTGGAAATTATGATAAATTTCCATGGATTCTGATGAATTCCTATGGAGAGGATTGAATTTTCCTAAGTCATTCAAAATTGCATAAATTTAGTTTAATTCTTTTGAATACTGCTTCCGCGAATTTTCTAGAATTCCCTTGAATTCTTAAAAATTTCTTTTAAAACTGTTGAGTTCTAGTTAACCCTATTCAAACTCATTTTTGATTGAGTTTCTTTGGATGACGTTAAATCATAATAACTTTCGAATACTTTTAAATTACCATTAATTTCCTTAAAATTCTCCGGATTCTTTTGATCCTTCGTTATTCGTCAGAATTCCGAATAATTCGCGTAAGTTCTGGGGAATACTTTTGAATCCTTCGAATTTGTCTGTATTCTATTCATGTCCTTGGAATCTCGTTCGATTCCTCCGAATTACGTTAGACGTCCTCAGATTACGTCACCTCAAGTTCAATTACCTTGGATCCTTCTTTAATCCGATAAAACGATGAAACCCGTTGAATTTATTCAAAATGCTTTATTACCCCTTGAATTCTTTCAAATTCCTTTGAATTAAAATAAATTCCTGGAAATACTTCTCAGCTCAGTCCCCCTTCATTCTTTGAATTCTAATAATTTGAGATAAATTTTTCTCAATTCTTTAACATCCTCTGATTTCTGGGAATTGATCTGAACCTTGTTCCAAATTTTGTTATTAATATAAGAGTAAAATCATTCTTTAACTAGAATTCTTTCGAATTCCCCTCAGTTATCTTGATTTCTTCTTGTTATTCACTTCTTGGTTGAATAGATTGCAAATTCATTCGTGCATTCCTATATTAAGTATTGCGAAAGAAATTGGAACGGCGCGGCGAGAAGAGCTAATATTGCGCGGGAATGGTTCGACCAATTGAAGCCAACCTATAACGCCGCGGTTAAGTCGGAGTAGCTGGTTTTGCTAATTTACTGACACGCTCGGAAGAACTGCGGCTTTTGGCCTAACAAACGCACCGGAAAACGTTAATCAGGAGAACCAAATGGAAAGCAAGCGAAAGCATATGTAAAGCTTATTTTTAAATAACAGGAATAATTCAAATTAAATAACATATTCAATGCATGAAAAAAAAATTTGAACAAGGTTGCGAAGGCAGATTTCTGGTTCGTGGATGGTGGAATGGAATCTCTTCCAAAAAATAATTTCAACAAAATTATTTCTCCTAGATTATTTCTCCCAGGTCTTCCAGGCACTGAAACGTTGAGACGCCAGGATGTTTGAGCACCGGGACGTTTAGGTGCTAGGTCGTTCAGTCACCAGAACGTTTCGGCGCCGGAACGTTTAAGCGCGCTAGGAAGTTGAGGCACCAGGTCTTCTAGGCACCGGAACGTTCAGGCGTCAGGTCTTTCAGACAAGAGAACGTTTAGGCGCGTCATGTCCGGGCGAAGGACGCTTGGGCGCCAGGTTGTTTAGGCACCAAAGCGTTTAGGCGCTGAGATGCTTAGACGCGCTAAGGCGCTTTGGCGTTACGACTTTCAGGCACTGGAACATTAAGGTGCAGGGATGTTTAGGCGCCAGGTCGTTCAGTCTGTGGAAAACTTAGGCACCGGAACGTTTGGGTGTGTTAGGAGGTTCAGGCGTCAGGTCTTTCGGTCACCAGAACGTTTGGGCCCGCTGGGATGTTGGGGCACCAGCTCTGTCAAGCACCGGAACGTTTAGGCGTCACGTCTTTCAGGCAAGAGAACGTTTAGGCGCGTCACGTCCAGGCGAAGGACGCTTAGGTGCCAGGTTGTTTAGACATCAGGTTGTTTAGGCACCAAAGCGTTTAGGTACTGAGATGCTAAGACGCGCTAGGACGCTTGGGCTCTAGGACTTTCAGGCATTGGAACATTCAGGCGCAAGAATGTTTAGGCGCCAGGTCGTTCAGTCAGCGGAAAGTTCGGGCACCGGAACGTTGAGGTGTGCTAGGAGGTATAGGCGCCAGGTCGTTCAGTCACCAGAACGTTTAAACGCCGGAACGTTTGAGCGCGCGAGAAAGTTGAAGCATTAGCTCTTTCAAGCACTGGAACGTTCAGGCGTCGGTTGCTTCAGGCGAGAGAACGTTTAGGCGCGTCACGAAAGGACGTTCAGGCGCCAGGTTGTTTAGGCATCAACGCGTTCAGGCACCGCGACGTTTAGGCGTTGGGAATTTTAGCCACTGGAACGTTCAGGCGCGGGGGTGTTTAGGCACCAGGTCGTTCATTCAGCGGAAAGCTTAGACGCCGGAACGTTTTGGAGTGCTAGGAGGTTTAGGTGCCAGGTCTTTCAGTAACCAGAACGTTGAGGCGCCAGAACGATTAGGCGCGCTAGGAAGTTAAGGCACCAGCTCTTTCAGGCACCGGAACGTTCAGACGTAAGGTCTTTTAGGCAAGAGAACGTTTAGGCGCGTCACGGATCGAGGAAAAAGAAGAGTAGCTGGTATAAAGAGGGAAGGACGTAAATGCCTGGCAGGTGTTGAGGAAGGAGAGATATTGAATGGATGGGAGGAAGTATTCATATGAACTCTCCCGTTTTCATGCTTCCTTTATCTATTCCTTCACAATCATGTAATCAGTTCACTTGTTGCTCTACGCCCCTCTCACATAATCTGCATTCTTTTCCTCTCTCTTCATCCCAATACTTACTCCATCCTCTCAGATACCACATCTCACACACGCGATTAATTTTTGAGATCCCCTATTCTCTTCTTTTCTCCAAATATTTCGCTTCCGTGAGATCAAAAACATATCGAGAGGGCAGGATACTTCTTAACCAGGATGATCTATTTGTAATAGCAACATAACATAGGGAGAGGATGCCGCGATAACATTCACAGAGGAAGGGAAAACCGTGCGAGACTGCAACCGAGAAGAAGAAAGGATAAGGAAGCTTTTGGTGGGAATAGAAGTGGGCAATGAGATAGGCTCAGAGCTCTTCTCCATGATAGAAAATTGAAAGAAAGCCATAAACACTTTAGAGAGAAAGAGGAAGGTTTGAGGGAAAAGGAGGTGAGCATAGGCTACTGGTGAGGAGAAGAGTTGATCGAATTCGGTAGAGAAATGAAGAAAACCTGAGAGGTATAGGAGAGGAGAGGTGTAAGAAACAATAAGAAAAATAGGAAATAGAGGAAAATGAAATTTGACCAAAAGCGGTACAGTCGATAAAACGAGAGTATGATAGAATGTTGAACGAGAAAAGATAGGAGGATATGGAGAGGTATATATTTGGGAGGCAGAGAAAACAGTAAAGGAGATGAAACTTTAAGGGTTGTGTGGCGGGGGAGAAGAAAGGGTTAAAAAAGAAGAAAGGAAGGTAAAAAAAGAGCAGGGATAAGATAGACATAATATAGGTATGAGGAAGGTGAACAATGCAATAAATAAAGAAAGAGAGCTTTAGGAGAGGATCGTATGGAGAATGAAGCTCCGAAGTATAGGAACAGGGGTAAAGGAGTAAGAGAGGAGATGGGTTGTGGAAAGTCTGTAACAAATTATAGAGAAGAGAAAGATGACCCGCAGGGTAGAAAACCAGATTAATGATTCCGCTTTTATAGAATGGAGAGGGTAAAAAGGTGGTACTTTGGTTCGTAGCTGGGAGTGGTAAGAAACTGAAAGTGAGGAAAAGAGAGAAGTGTGCCACAAAAATAGGAGGCCACGTTTGATGAATAAAAAGGGAAGGTTAAAGCACTTTCGAAAAATGAGAATATGGATGTCCGACGTCTTCATAAAACATTCTTGAGAACATCGCGGTCGCGATATTCGAATTGAGAAACAGAGAAGAAAAGGCGGCTTTGATACCTATACAGAACTTGGAACACGCGTTGGTTCATCTGTTATCGTCGTCATAATCAATAAGGTACAGTATGAAGAATGTTGTTAGGTCACGATTTTTCCACTACGGGCAGGAGGCACGATCCATGTACTCAGTTTGATTCTCGTGACATTGCAATACCGCGAACGTGAATCGCACCAACCCCGAATGGTATCTCGAGAACTGCTAGTTCCTCGCGGTTTCTATTCCAAAACAGCAAACATTTTAGCACCATGGAAAAGAATAATCTTTATTCTTATATTTCACTATGCTTATAGTAGGAAAAAGAGAAAAGGTAGAGTGAGAATAAGCGACGAGAAAATTGTCGCAGCTCGTAAGATTCTGCAAGAGTGGGAGTACAGCACGCCACTGCGACCGAGGATCGCACCAACTTTGAACGGTATCACGTGAACGGCTAGTTCCTCGCTCTTCTTGTTCAAAAACAGCATACATTATGACACCATGGATTGGATTCAGTATTGTCAAATATATATTTATTCATTATTGTAGTAGGAAAGAGGGAATAGGCAGAGTAAGAAAAAAGAAAAGCGACAAAAAAATTGTCGTAGCTTCTAAGTTTATGATGGAGTAGGAGTTCAGCGCGACACTGCGATACCACGACCATAAGTCGCACTAACCCCGAGCGGTATCTCGTGAACAGCTGGCCCTTTGCAGTTTTCATTTGGAAACAGCATGCATTTCAGTACCACAGAATATGTTTGTGATTGTTTAATATTTATTTGTGATTGCTGTCGGAAAGAGAGGATAGGTGAAGTGTGGAAAATTGTCGAAGCTCGTGAAATGTTGGTAGAGTGGGAGTACAGCGCGACACTGCGACACCACGACCACAACTATATGCCAATCCTATTATCGAAAATCCCCTAATAATGAAAAAAGGAATCAAGTCACCTTTCCCCCCACCCCTTCCCGAACACCCCAAGACCATCTCCGAACTAATAATTAAAAACTGAAGATAAGAAAGGAATTGGATAATTGAATTATTACAAGGGAAATATATCCGAACTTGAAGTATCAATAAAGAATAGACAATGATCATGTTTTTTGCACATAGAAAATGGTAAATATTGATGACGTGATGCGCCATCACGATACAGTGAATGCACACCCTCTTCCTTGTCACCCCTACTTTCTTACTATTACCATTTCGCATTCTTCATCCTTTCTCTTCTCCCCTCTTCCTGCGCACAATAACGATAGCGATCTTCTCCCTTCGAACGTTTACTGCTCTTACCATTACTGTTCTGCGATCATAATTATATCGTTGTAGATAGATGGACGTTTATTCTTCAGCCTGTTGGCCTTGAAAAATTGACTTGCTTACACCACCATGTTTCACGAATTTTTTTTTGTTTTTACATAAAATTCCCAACTCTACCATCCGTCCACCCTTTATACATTATCATCCATCCATACCTCATTACTATGACCGCTCGCTCGGTATGCCTTCCTCGCTCCGCTTTGCACGCATTTTCCTACCAATTTCTTGTCTTCTATGCCTTATTTGGTATTCCTTATCTACTATTTACATTATTTACTTCTTTCCTACATATAGTTTTTCTCCTTTTTACACAACTATCTCCATTCCTTCTCTTCCTTTCTTCTCTTCTCATCCATCTTGACCAACAACCCCTTCGCCCATGCAATCGCCCTTTTCTCCCCTTTTTCATGCAGTATTATTTCCATGCTAATTCCACTCCTCTCCAAGTCCTCGCATTCTTTAAACCAGTGTTCCACCTTTGCATACACCTTTCCACACAATTCGCACATCCTCTTCTCCTGCAGAAGCCAGGACCTGTTAGCGCCCTTCATGCTTCCACATCTCATTCTCTCTATCATTTCCTGGCTTCCTTCCTCTCCTCTCTCCCAAAAATACTGCGCTCTCTCCATTGGCATAACCCACCCATATTTCTCATTATACCTTGACTCTCCTATTCTCTCCTCGACCTCTGCCTTCTCACTGCCCATGCCGTTCCTTTTAACCATCTCATATACCTTTCTTCCCTCCTCGTGACTTCTTCTCACTTGATCTTCATGTAAACCATTTTTTCAAAAATATCTTCCCCTCTCACCCTCCATCTTTCCCTCCCCTCTCTTGTTCTCCTTCTCCCACCAACACTCCCTCACCAGCCTACTTCCCCCTTCTTCCATGAATTTCTCCTCATACTTACACGCCCGGCTACCCGTCAAAATCCCCAAACTCGTACTCCTTGTCTCCCTTCTCACAATACAACTAGGTGTACTTTTATCCAACCCCAGTGTCCATCTGGTATACCTTTCCTGAACCCTATTTACCTCCTCGCTTTCCTTCTAACCCTACGTCTCTACTCCATGCAGTAGCACGCTCATAACCATGGAGTCAATCAGCTTCATTCTTCTTTCAAAGTCATCTGCAAACAACCTCTTTCCCAATCCCTACACCTGCCTCATCATAATATTTGCCCTCCTAATCCTCTCGTTTATATGCGCATTCACCCCTCCATTCCTCCTAAATATGAACCCCAGGTACACAAACTCTTTCACATCCTGCAACACCTTCCCTTTTCATTTCCAATCCCCTCCCTTATCTCGTCCACCTTCTCTCCTAAACACTCTCTTCACTACTTTCTCAATTCCTTTCATTTCTCTACATACCTCACCATAGCTGCCTCTTCCTTTCCCTTCGCTGACTTCCCTCTCAACATTATCCTCCGAAATTCTTTTTAACTCTTCTGTCACAATTTTCATCTCTCCATTAACATATTCCTCTCCCATTTTCACCATCTTTATATTTACTCTAAATCTTTATATTCCTTCCTGCTGACCAATTGCCTTTTCCTACTATTCGTTCTTTTTAAGTATAAGTGTACTCTCCCTTCTCATCACACTTTATGTCCCTGTTCAAGATGAACCGTGCTATCTCTCCCAATCTTCTTTGTCAATTCATCCTCTCTCCATTTACCACTTTGTATCTAGAGTTCCTCTGAGTTCTATTCCTATCTTCTCTCCATTTTTTCCTCCACTTTCTCCTGTTCTTGCATTTAAATCACATCCTTTGATAGAATTTATATTTTGGTCTTTTCTTCCATCAACTCTTCTAACTCCTATGTTTTTCTTTTCATATCTTCATTCACATACACCACTACTGTCTTCCATGTCTCCTCTCGTTTCATTATCTCATGTGCCATTATTCCTTCTTTCTGATTCTCCAAAATGTGATCATCATCTTCCTTCGCTATCGGATATTTTATTATTCCTGTCACCTTTCCTCCCATTGTTCTAAACTTTCCAGATTCCTTCTTTGCTTCTTGTACCGTTCACCTACATCCCTTCGGCACCCTTTCCTTCTCTGTTCTCTATTTCCTCGTAACCAACCATGTCTTCATTATCGCTACAATATTCTATTGTCGCAACTCTTCCATAAACTTCCTGTCATTTTTTTATCCAGATACATTCCAATTTTACATCTTCCATTCTTCCTTTGTTTCACTTTCTGTCACCTTTTTCCTCCCCTTGTTTCTTATTTTCTTCTCTTTCGATCTCTTCTCACTATTTTCCTCAAACTCTCACATTCTTCAGAGTGTCCCCTTCCTTCCTAGTCATCCTACCATAGGTCTTTTGTCAGCATTCTTCTGTACCTAACCCATGCACTTTTTCCCTTCATTTTTCCTCTTTTTCCACGCTATTTCTCTCAACTTGTATTGCATACGTCTTTCTTCCCATGTAAAATCATCTTTCATTCTCAATCCACTTTCATATAACAGCCTCTTCTTTGACATGATTTCCTTCTTGTCTTATCTTTTCTTTGATTTCACTAGCGCCATTTTGTCTACTCTTTCTTGTCCTTCCATATACTTCTCTTTTCCTTTACCGTCGCCTCTGCATTCATCATTTTCAGCATGTCTTCTATGCCTCCCTTCATATCCCTTCCTTCTTATCTTATAACTTGTTACATCATATTTTTTTCTTTTCCCTTATCTCGTTCCTTCCCATTTTTTTCCTATTTAAATTTTCGCATTGTGCCTTGCATTTTTTAACCTGCTCTCCTTCTCAACCTTCCCTTCTTCTTGTCCTTTTTCCCAAACCTCCCCCTTCGAACATTCGAATTGCGCTTTGCATTTCTTCCAATCTACTATACAACTCCTTCACTTTTGCATTAAACTCCCCTTGCTTCTCCAGTTTCTGCTCTGGGCTCTGCATCCTCTTCTTTTAATTTTCTTCAACTTTTTCTCATTGCTCTATCTTTTTTCTTGCTTTAGCAATTTCCCATCTTATATTCTGCTTTTCATCCATCACTTCATTTTCCCTGTCTCTCTTGCTAAATTTCCAGCATCTCTATCATCATTTTTCGAATATCTTTCAAATTCACCCCTTCCATAAGGCCTGTAGCCTCATTCCTGGTTTTCTCTTATTCTGACGGTAACCTGGACATTTTAAAAGTTTTTACCGTTGCCTCTCATTCTTCTGTATCCTCACTGCTCTCCTCTTCTTATCTTTCCCTTCGAATGAATCCTTCCAACCATCCCAAGCTCTTCACCGTCAATATCTACTTTCCTACCGTGTTTTTTTATATCTAACCCTTGCCTTTCTCCCGTTTCCCTCCCCTTCCGGTGTCACAAACTCTCATTTCTCGGAATCTCTGTCTTCCTTGCTTTCACTTCCCTCGTTACCAACTAATTCAATTCAACCTTTCTGCCTTTGACCGCACCGTCTCTAGCGTCCAAACCCTGCACCTTCCGTCTTGCTACTAATACAGAGGGGCTATTAGATCCGTAAAGAACCACGCCTCGCCCTGTGACGTCACTCCAAATCAATTGAAATATTTTTGCCCACAAGAGCAAGGGATTTTATAAACTTTCGGATGACTGAAAGGTGTATTTTTGTATTCATTTTTAGTTGATTGATTGATTCAATGTGTCCCCTAAGGGTTTACATTTTCCTCGAACCTCTCCACCATTCCTTCATTCACCCTTCCACTACCTTAGAAGCAAGTAAGGGGGAACTATAGCTCCCACGCGTGGGCCGCCGAAACTTTCCCAGAGTGCAAGGCGGGAATCGAACCCACAACCAGCCGAAGCGTGGGTTCAAAGCGCATGCCTTAGCACGCACGACCAACTGACCACCCTGCATTTTTGTATTCAGGATTGTTCAAAAGTTGTCCTGTTTTCTCAGGTGATTCGAATATGGTTTTAATGCTGTGTTTTTCGAAAAATCCTTCCGATTTGTTCTGTAATACCTTGGATATAGGGTAGAATGATGGTCGATTTTCTTTCTCTTCTACTAGTTGGTTATGCCTAATTGTTTTTCCTAGTTTATTTTTTTATTGCTCTTCCAATTTGTTTGTGTTATCGTTTTGCATTGGGGTTTGTTTAGTGACTTGTGATCTCTTCTCTAAGTTACCTGCATCTGTTATGAAGACACCTTTGCGGATAAGGGACTTGATGACCGGCTGTTCTTGAGATGTGTGGTGGTGAGAAGAACCATGTAGGTATCTGTCTGTATGAGTGAGTTCTCTATGTACTTCATGTCCTTATGTGTTATCAGATCTTTTGTAAACTAATACGTACAAAAAGTCAATTTTCCATTCCGTTCAATTTCCATGGTGAACTGGATATTGGGATCACGGTCGTATATACAGGCCCCAGAACTTTTGCGCGAAAGGGTTCCATGGTTCATGAGGCAGCCAGTGCATGGGGTTGAAACAGATAGAGGCAACAAGCCAGCTTGGAATCTGTCTACGCGTAGAGAAAGAGAGAAAGAGAATCATATGGTCCCGTGAACCTGGGGTACTCTGTCTCTTTCTCTTCCAGCAAAGTTGAGCGGAACGGTTCTGCTAACAGGGAGACCTATGGCTTGTTGCCTCTATATGTAATTATTCTATGGACCGGTGATGTTAAAAAATGCCGCGGAGGGAGCCGTAGATGAGTAGTGTAATCCACGGATGATTTACAAACTATACAACCTACTCCTTCTATACTATACTATACTATACTAGCTTTTAAAAGATCAAAGTAAAGCCGCGCCTAGGGTAGCTTACACCTATAGATCAGTGTCCGGTCCGGCTGTTATGGTCATAGCGGGTTGTATTCCAATTGATCTTCTAGCAGTCGAAAGGAAGAGAATCTACATGGCGAAGCAACATGATGCAGATGGTAGCATTGCTACTCTTGAGAGGATGTCTACTTTTCAGAAGTGGGAGGAGCAGTGGAGAGTAGATTCAAAATGAAGATGGACTGTCAGGATGGTAGGCGATTTGAAGCTGTAGGAAGCTGGAGATAGAGGTGAATGGCAACATCACGCCCGATAACATCGTGGGACTAATGGTAGGCTCCTGCACCAACTGGGACAACATAGCTCAGTACGTCGAAAACATGCTGAGACAGTAGAAGAAGGGAGAGACGATAGGAGAGGCAGAGCCTAATCCTTAATCCTCTTAAGCATGTTGAAGACCAACGAGCCCGAATGCAGCAAGTGCATTGCTGAGGACGATGTGTGCATGTTAAAGAAGATGAGGATTCAAGGTGAAGATAGGGCAAACAGCCTTTTCCGAGCAGGACGCCGAGGCACGGCGTAGTACCCCCATTACCAGGACTCTGAAGTGATGCGGTAAGCGGTTTTGGAGTTCTGGGTTGGCATGAAAAGAGGGGGTTTTAGTCAGTAGGAATCTAACACAGCCCAGTACCATCATGGGCGTCTAATGCAAGATTTCCCCTCCTTCTATAAAAAAAAGTATACTATACCAAACGATACTACCAACAAACAACTCGTCGCAGGCCCTTCCGGCTCAGTAGCACTCAGGAGAAACAAGAGGAGTTCAATATTGGTGGTATCCCCACTACTTCGAGTTTCAGGACCTGTATATACGACCCTGATTAGGATATAATCGGTTGATGGAATCGGTAAAGTTGTGTAGTTCATCCACTCCATGGCTCTAGATGATAAGAGTGTCGTCAATGGAATGGCATCAGGATTCCGATTCAAACTTGGATTGGTTGGAGATGTTGGTTTTCAGATGTCTCGTAAAGGAGTTAGCTAATATCAGTGAAATTGGAGATCCCATTGCTGCTTCTGGGGTTTGTTCGTAAAATCAGTTATCGAAAAAGAAGTAAGTTTCGTTGAGACAGTGTTTTATCAAAGGTATCAGATCGGCGGGTTTGGATCTGAACATGTTGTATCGTTTCTATGAGGTCGAAAGAATTTTGGATTTGAGCGAAAGAATTCGCAGTAAAAGGACTCAGTTCTTCGGTAAGAAAATGTACTAGCGAAATAGGATTAGTGGGTATAAGATTACTTTGTAGCGTTTTCAAGCCTAGAGTCCTCGAGGAGGGTTTTCGTTTTACTGACTATTGTTCAAGTGGAATCTTTCTCCAGTTTTATATATGTGGCGACACTAAGAAGGTCTCCGATTTTGTTGTCGTGATCTTCTCTATTCATTATATCTGCAGGTGATACTATGATGTCTTTATACTGAATTTTTTCTTCGATTGCTGCTTTTCTTTTGTTAGTAAAGTTTGAAGAGGGACGTTGGGCTCTGCGTAGGATGTTGACGGTCCTTCATCTAATGTAATTTGCTTTTTGGGTTTTTTTTAAGGAGTAAAAAACGGAAAAATGCTCGTGCAGTAATCACATTTGTACCTTAGGGACCACGCGTCCGATGGACACACTACACATTATTATACACAAAGTGTGCATAAACGTAAAGTGCATACACGGGCGCATATTCTACAAGCGACGAAGGTAAGTGTGGGACTAACCAAGAGGCACCTACCCACTAAACCTTCAACTCCTTTTTCCTGTAAACCCATGTCCCCGGAACTGCTTATCGCATTTTTTCAGGGAAATGGGGGTAAGGCCAATACACCGTGCTCCGGCTTTCCTCTGCTCTGCCAACTTGGACTACAGACTCCTGCTTCTGACCTTACCAACATGTACGCATCATCCTTAATAGCACGACAGTGTCGTCTAACGGCCTCGTCGGCCTTCGACATCTTGGCAAGGGCCTACATTGCAGGACCTCGAGACCACACTTTTGGTGTCGCCTCTCGATACATCCTACACCTTGCGCTTCCGGAAAGATGGTCGGCTCGGGAACCTTCACCTGCTGCGGCACAGCCGTAACAGTGCGGAGTACTTTCGAACTCCGCGAACCTGTGTCTCCAGCTTGTGTCTCCTGCGCCTCTAGCAGCATGACTTCCTATCGGGTACGGTGCAATCCGCTGCCATATGGCCGTAATCATGAATGCAGGAGCACCGAATTACGCCCACCTTTTTCCTGACACGAAAGGAAACCCACCCGACTTTAAGGTACCCTGTGCGCGCCAGCCTACCGGCCAAGTCTTCGTCCAACTCAACGAAGGCCTTCAGGTCACCGCTGAAGGCCCTTTTCGTCAGACTCATTTGTACGTCTATCTTCATGCAAGCACCGAAGTGCTTCTCAATCACCTTCTCGAAGTGCTTCCCTTCCGTGAGCTTGTCGAGGTCAAGCACTTCGACTTCCACCCGAGAGACCAGTTTACAAACTGTTCCCCCGGCACCAACAGCCTCCCTGATTGCAGAGGACAACTTCGCTCGGCACTTTTCCTCATTTTCAACTTCAATAAGCACATCTCCATGCCAAGTTTTCCGGACTCCCTTCATTTTACACCAAGGATGTCCGGTTCCACCGTTCTTTTGAGGTTTCGTAGGACCTGGGCGTAGCTCGAACACTCAGACGGCTTCATTAAGACCGCTTCGGCACGGGCTCTTTTCCGGGCCTTGCTCTTCTGTTGCCTCCTCGTCTTCCTCTCCACAACAGGTGATTTCTCCCTCATGGAGCTCGAGGCCACAGTTACAGGAACCTTCACTCGAGTTTCCACCTTCTCTAACGCTCGCCTCCTTGTCCTTGGTTCTGGGGAACCCACGGTGGGTTTCCTCTTTCTTTGTCCGTCTGCGTCCCCACATTTTTCTTCTCTCCCTTCTTGTAAGTTTTTCGACCTCCCTGGAGCTTCTTAGTGGTTATCACCCCCAATTTTGTCGCGACATAATTTGCGCATTCCAGCAGATTTCTGAAATTGAACTCCATCATGCAGAGCTTCCTTTTTGCCTCCTCTAGGCCCCTCCTTATAGGCAGGAACATGTTGGTTTTTGTCCAACAAAAGTTTTGCATCTCCGTAATTACTCCCTCCAATTATTTCATCTCCAGCATCCCTATCTCGTGTCAATCCTCCAACAGTTTAAGATTGGCGCGCGCGTTTTAGACGTCTTTCCCAATTGTCTTTTCTTCTTCTTCCGTGACGTCGATTTCTCCATCAATCATTTCCTCACTGAGGGAAATGCTACTGCAAAATTATGTCCTCTAGACAGTGCCAAAATAATTTCATTAGCGCCTGCGCTAACATGTGAACTACGTGCTTCTGCCTGCTCTCCTGTAGTCCAGGACCCTGTCCGTTCTATCAGTTAGATGTGATGTGATTGCTCTTCTAATCTCAGAATCGCGTAAATTTGCTGAGTACCTGCTTATTTTTCAAGATCTGCTATCTGTTATCTGTAAAATATGTGAATACGCTAAGTGCAGAAAACTCTTGAAATCGGACTTAGTAAAGTATTCCGGTTGTCTAGCTAAGTATCGTTGCCAGTGTGCCCCTTAACTCGTTAAGGAAACTGACAGTTTGTTCTCTCGCTGTTGTGGGGCTCTTCCTAGCTATCTATTAGAAAGGCATTATAACATCTCTCTTAATATGGCTTAGATCAATATGGATCGTTTCGAGGAAATGCTGGAGCAAACAGCCTCATATTCGCTCACTACTTATTGGAGCCGCACGTAAGAAAAATCTTTAATTCTCGGCTTTTCCGAATCAAACGACTCTAATATTTTTCCACAAAATTGTGATGAAACAAAAATTGAAAAACGTCTTCGAAGGGTTACTCCTGCATCGTTGATAACCTTCATCTGATCTCACAGATCTTATCATGGTGAAAAATGGAACCGAACCTCCAGTTTTGATCGAAAACGTCGAAATATCCTTAAGCCGTACTTTAATGCAGCAAAAGCAGTTCACGGAACAGAAAATAATATTATTAAAACGGTTTTTTATCCACTTCTGCTACCGAATGTAAAGTCACGGGCTCGTTCTTGGTGCTGTAGTTTTTTGGGCTAGTGAGAACAAAGGAGAAATGAGAGCGGTGAAAGATGGTGAGTAGAAGAGTCAGGAATGAATGTTGTGGTGAAAATGAGGGAAGTGAAAGAGGGTAATAGTCAGTTTAAAAAGTTGTGGAAGGAGGAATGTTTTTTTTTAGTTTATTTTGTGAAGTTTGTAAGGATCTAGTAGCGCGGTTAGGTGAGTTGAGGGGAGAGCTAAGGATATAATGTTGATTGCGAGAATCCTTAAAGAGGGCCGCAAAAGGTTGTTACTCGTGATGATGAGGAATCGTCTCGGGGCCTAAGGGTTGGCAGGAGAGTGGGAGCGAAAAGAAGATAGATGCGTGAGGTGACGGGGATTGTTACGTCTTATACGAGACGCCGCGTCGGTAAGAAAAGGGAGGCCTGTTTCAACAACAGCCAGTCGAGGAAACACCAGGCGAGGCAGACCTACATATTGAGATCTGTTAAGTAGAGCAACGCTGTGCTTGCAAAGCCTGGTCGCCTAAAGGCCAAGCTGCTTTCTCGACGAATGTTGACAACAGTTTAATGCGAGAAGCAGCGAGAGTGAAAGAAAAAAACGGACAGGAGAAATAAGAGGAAAGTAAGATAATCTTGAGGAAGTAGAAAAGTCGGGAGATTTTAACAAGAGCAAATCAAAAAGGAAAACGCCAAAAAGAAAGAGGAGGAAAAATTTGCTTACAAAAATGACAAAGGAGTTAAGAGAGGAAATTTGTGGTATGTAGGTGATTAGTGACATCGGAGCAAAAGGGAAGGTGGAGGGGGTAAAGAGAATGTGGGGGACAAAAGAAGGGAGGAAGGTATGATGCTGGTCACACTATAAAGTGACGAAGATAGATCTTGAATGATGGACAAAAAAAGTTTGTTAAAAGGGAGAACAGTGAGAACGGAAGGATTATGACTTGGCAGGAGAGTAGAAGAAAATGGATGATAGGGCGGAGAGTGTAGGAAGGAAGAGAGAAAGTCTGCACAATACTATCGAGAGGGATAGGATATGGCCAAACAGAGAGATGAGGATCTCGGACGAAGAGGAAGAAGTTTCCGACGTCTGACAAACAAGGCAAGGAAGGGGTTTAGACGTAGGATGACGAGGTGATAGTCAAGGGAACGTGGCGAAGCTTATGGAAGGCAAAAAACATAGAGAC
>WSXT02236850.1:0-15875 GCA_011762715.2 Neuroterus valhalla
ACTGGCATCATAGCAACTAAGCAGGTCATTATCGAGTTGATCCGTCCATAAAGAACGTCGATTGTCTCACCGGTTCGTCATCGTGTTTCCATCTAATTCAGCACCCCGAACTCTGAAACAATCGGCAAAACTGGCCAAACCATTGGCAGGTGCTCGGCGCGTTCGATCATTTTGAACCGCATTAATAATTGGATTGGGGTTGTTATTTTCCATTGTTATCCCCACGAGTAGCTAGGGAAGGGATTTCCCACCCTCGCAGAGCCCCGCATGCGAGGGCAAGGCAGTATACTCCAGAAGGTCGCCCGTTATTCTGGAGGCACCGTAAGAGACACGACACCCATGTGCCATTCAGCTTTCAGCACGGTTGTTTACGCCTTAGCTTGGGGGTTTTTACTTCGGGACCAGCCCTGGACAATTGTCGACGACTGCTTATTAGTTTTCGTAACCGTATTCAGCAGAAACCCTCGGCACACGGACCCTCTATCCCCAACCTGAGGACGCGTTCAGTGGCTTCGTCATAGGCCCATCAGTACGATGCCAAAGGAATCGAACCGAAACCGAAGAATATATATATATATATATATATATAATCAAACATTGGTTTTACAACCCCCACAGAGTCCGCCTGGGAGAAACTGTCATTCAGGAAAATGGTACAAGCTCCCAGTTGAATCGCGCGCGTCTTAAGGACACGAACCGACCCAAGTATGACTGCTCTTTGCATCCATATAGTAAGTGCCACGGCATATTTCTGGCAGACGAGTATAGCCTTCAGGTTACTGACCAGTAAAGGCGTCGCACCTCCAAGAGCGCCGATGATGAGAACGATTAATTTGACCGAATATCCTTGATGAGATCGCTGAAGGTGATTCCTGAGATCTTTGTACCTCTCCCTCTTCTCCTTTTCCTTGCCTTTGATGTTGAAGTCAGTCCGAGTCAAGAATTCGATCACGAACATAGTTCGGTTACGTTCGTCAAAGAGCTCGATGTCGGGTCTTGTGTTTGGATAGGGGCTATTGTCGAGGAATCGTGGTTCCAGTAGATTCGGCACACCTCGTTCTCAACATGAGAGTCTACCCCCCTTGGAGCGTTCAGCAGGACAGGGTCGTGGCATACGCCATAAGATCGACAAAGATGCTCGTTCCACGATGGAACGACAAATACGTCGTTCCTGTGTAAATAGAACAATTCGATAGTCTATGCCATAGGTGCTGAGGGAGTTTAAGACACGCCCTGCACCTATCGTTGTATACCTCTTGACGTAATATGATTCTACGGTATACTAAGGTGGAAATCACACCGTCCTGACACGCGAAAATAAAGCCCTCTGTTCTTGAATTGAGCCCAGATGATTTGAGAAAATCAAAGGTTGACTCATATGACAAGGATTGATCTTTTACAATTTTGTAGAAGTTTCCGTGCATTATCTTGTCTTCATATTGTTTCAGGAAGTTTTTGGCCTTCGCTCTCTTCACATGTGCTTTGAGAAGTGCGGCATCCTGGTGGAGTAATGCATTCTCGTCACTCCTGATGTTGAGGTTCAGGCCAAGAGTATCAGCTGCCTGCTCCGCGGCTTTGTAAAGCAAGGCTCCTTTCCCACTCACTTCGTGATTCCTGGACATTGCCAGGAGAAGATCTCTACCGTTCGCGATGATATGAACAGTACTTCGGATGATTCGGTTGTATAGACATTGAAGATTGAGAAGTCCGCGTCCGCCTTTACGGCATGCGATGCATGAGCGCGGAACGGACGAGTTGATATACAAGCTTTTCTTCATTTGCATCATCTTGCGCGTAGTGATATCGAGGGCCTTGGGCTCGTTCTTCATCCAGGCCATCGACAGACTGCGCTTGTGGTTTGCAGCGTCTTTTTAATCCTCGCTGTTCGTAAATCTCACTCCACACAGGTCCTAATACTAGCCGCTGCGGAATAGGGATCTCCAACAGCAGTGATTAGTAGGCATTTCCTCTTGGATATTATGATGTTATTGCACAGCTCCTTGAAGCGTATGATCTTCTCAGTGCCTTCATTCAATAGACGTTTTACTTCGTAAATCTTCCTCAAAAATGTCTCAACTTCTTCGGACTTTGGTGGGTTTTTGACAATAACAGGAGGATCGCTAAAGAGGCGCGATGGTTCAGCGAGAAATCTTTGATTTTCCCTGACCCATCCCTTCATCTTTTTAATTATCTTCCTTGCGTGAGATAGTACTCGTATTTTGTCAAAAATGTGCTGCTTAATGGTAACTAGCTTTGACATTCTCAATGTGTGATGATGGATCCTTATTTCATGAGCAAACTTCCGGACCCTTGCCGTAAAGGGCTTACCGGATTGTCTTTTCATCAATTGCTGGTTTGGACCTTCGATTTGAATTAGCCAAAGCTCTTGCCGCATCATAAACTGAGCAAGTGATGATACAGAGTTCGGAATCCTCTGACTGATCCCCACGGAGGGTAGCATCCATTTCAGCCAGATCATAGGGTTAAGGAAGAAACTGAAGGTTGATGTTTCTCCTTGTGCTGAAATCACCATCCTCTCTCAACAGAAGCCTTGCTTCAACAGTTGGTCCTAATGTCGCGAAGGTTAATAAAGCCTTCCACGTACATCTCTTGTTCGCGAAAGGTTAACGGCACGGTTTCTTGACACTTGCTGTAAAAGGTGCGACAGCTCTGGGTGTTTCTGGCATCATAGACTGGCATACTGACATCGTAGCAACTAACCAGGTGATCACCAAGTTGATCCGTCCATAAAAAACGTTGATTATCTCGCCGGTTCGTCACCGTATTTCCATCTTATTCAGTACCTCGAACTCTGGAACGATCGGCAATACTGGCCGAACCATTGCCGGGTGCTCTGCTCGTTCGATCATTTTGAACGGCATTCATAACTAACGGCATTCATTCCTAGGAGTAGCTAGGGAAGGGATTGTCCACCCTCGCAGAGCCCCGCATGCGAGAGTAAGGCTGCATATTCCAAAAGGTCGCCGGATATCCTGGAGAAACCACCAATGACACCACACTTAGGTGCCATTCAGCTTTCAGGATGGTTGTTTACGCCTTAGCTTGGGGGTTTTTACTTCGGGACTATCCCTGGATAATTGTCCGTGACTGCATATTAGTTTTCGTAACCATATTCATCAGAAACCCTCAGTACAGGGTTAGGGAGAAAAGGGAAACCTCAGGTCCGAGTGATTTGAGACATTTTAGAGAGAGATTTGTGGAGAGCAACATTTATTGGATTAGGACACTGAGAACATGAAACGTTTTAAGGAGATATGCGATGGTATCATTACATCAGAAGAGAAACGCTCACCAATCACTGCCGAGGAGGTAGAAAAGGCATGGAGGGTCACGAAGAACTTTTCCGTTGCAGGTACAGATTGTGTTTAGAACTTTTGATGGGAAGAGTTAACTTATACAACTCAACATATTTTACTGAACAGGAATCGTACGTGCGACTGCGTGCGCAGTAGAAGCTACTCTTCAGCGACTAGTGGAATCGACTGAACACGCGTTAAGGCTGCTACAGAACTGTGAAATAATTATTACAGAGCATTAGCATACCGTTCCGCAACTAGAATAATATTTATATATAAAATTAAAATTTTATAACATGGTTACATACGTTTTACAAATCTCACTTAACAGAGTCACACAGCAGTTATAGAACTGGTACAGGATCTTGAGGCGGACATTTTGCGTCACAGGTGAGTCACCTGTAACTCGCCAGTTATGTAGCATGTTATAATCTGTTATTGAACAGCTACATAACTGTAATATAATCATGTTTGCTGGAACCTGGCCCAGATCTTCAACTCATATTTGAAGTCGGTGATGTCTATTCCGCTGTGGCTGGTATCAGGACGCATTGTACTCCGACACAAAGAAAGGAGACTTGTTCAACCCACGGAACTACAAAATAATAACTTATCTGAGTACGCCGTATAAGATCTTCACAGCTATCTTGAATGATAGGATTGTTCGGATAATTGAACCTCTTGAAGGAACATGTACAAACAATGTAGAATGAATACAGGCACAGGATGGCCTGGATTTATTACCAGAAGGGTTTTGATTCAAATTCCCATAGACTTATCATGTGACTGTTGAAAGGCTTGAAGGATCATCCACATGATTGGGATGAACATCGTGTGATAACTAACAGCGTTATTTTTCAGATGTTTGTCTTTCAGGGTATGCAATGAGCTTTCTTCTCTCCTGCATTACACTACTACCACTAACTCTCGCACCCTGCGATTTTCATGGGTACCTCTGCGCAGGAACTAATTTTCATGAGCATAATGTCTCTTATGTATCTTATATGGATAACTTGGAGGTCTCTGCTTCTGGAAAGAACATCTCAAGAATACTCTAGGAACCGACGAGGGGTGCACACGAGGAACCGGTATGGACTTTGGATTGGATTAGTGTGCCAAGACTTATCTCAAATATGGACGAACTGCAGGTTTAGATAACGACTCTAGGCTTGTAGACGGAAGTGTTATTAGACACTTTAGCGCTGGAAAGATCTACAAATACCTAGGCGTGCCTAAGAGCCGCATTCAGGATACAACATCAGTAGAGGAGGTTCACAGAAGCAGGAACAAATTGTTCAACAGATTTGGTCGTCCAATCTGTCGGCGTTAAACAAGCTATTTGCGACTAATATTATGCTTGCCATCGCGGTTTTTACTCTATTCGTTGGAGTGGTTCCATGGACGAAGAACAAGCTCGAGGCATGTGAAGAGAAGCTTACATATCAACTCTTCCGTTCTGCGCTTGTACATCGCACGCCATAAATGCGCTTATGTGAAGGAAGTGAAAGTCAAAAACTTCCTGAAACAATATGAAGACCAGGCGAAGCACATACACTTTAACGATATTGTGAAAGATCAATTCTTGAAACGTAAGTCAACGTTTGCTTTCCTAAAATAATGTGCACAAAATTTAGGCGCGGAGAGTTCTATTTGTGCATATCAGGACGGTTTATTTCCCACCTAAGCATACCGTAGCCACATATTACGTCAAGAAGTTTCCAGCGATAGGTTCAGAGGGTGTCATAATCTCCCTGAGCTCCTATGGGACATACTATCGAGTTGTCTTATTCACGCATGAACAAAGTATATGTACAGACACCATGCGGCCCTAAGAGTGCTTTAATATCATATTTGTATTCCTCATGGCCTTTGCCACGATTCTCTTCTGCCAAACGCTCCAAGGAAGATGAGTCAATTGTTAAAAACGAGGAGTACTGAATTCACTGGAACTACAGGTTTTCAACGGAAGTCCTTATCCAACACACAAAATCTGATATCGTGCTCCTTGATAAACGTGGATAAAATATGTTCGTGATCGAATTCTCAGCCCTGACCGATAACAATAACACAGATAAGGAAATTTATAAGAAGGAGAAGCATAAATATCTCAGAGAGCAGCTCCAGCGACATCGGTGCTTTCGGAGGTGCAACGCCTTCGCTGGTTGTTAACTGTACTTGAGACAGAGGAGGGTTTCTCCGGCCCTCATTGTGATTTCCTCGTGCATGTGATCACTCATCTCACAATTGTTAGACGTGGCTACAGTTGTCGTTTACCGTGGTTTTACTGGGAGCTCGTATAATTTCCCTGAATGACAGTTGCTCCCACGAAGACCCTGTGATGAAACCAATTCATGGGAACTGAAAAATGTATTTGATTGAGATTTTGAGGTGCCAATACTAAATCATCAACTTTAATGATCTTTTAACCTCCGAAATGAAATCTCTGATTCGAGAAGCTTCTTCCTAGCTACATTTCAGCCAAGAATCTCTATCTAGAGCTAAGATACTTCTTTTGGTAATTTTCAGCTCTACCGATTGGGGAATACTCATAAAATTGTTCAAATTTCTAGGACCGATTCCTTTACCCATGGAGGATTTTGAAGTAAAGACGATGGAAGTTGAGGATCATTTCTCCTATTTTTTACACATTTTCCGTCACACCTCAAAAAAATTCTTCTTCTAGAAGTCCATCTCACACAATGTCGCAGCTTTTATGTGGAGGAATATTTTCGTCATTGACTCAAAATTCTGCGATTTTTGGTGAGCGAATCCTTAAGGCCATGTGATCTTTAGGAAATTATCGATTCCAGATTCCTCGGGTTTTTCCGAAAATAATGAATATTTAGTCTTAAAAATTCGAGGAAACATAAAGCACATGCTAACGGAGCTCCCCGAACTCTTTTTCTTGTGTATAATCGAAAAGAATTCATTTTCCTAAATTTTTTAAAGTACGTGTAACTTCAGGTTATGTGTGCTAAAACTCCCCACAAAATTTTGTTATAAATTTTTAGAATGAGACTGGAGATATTTTGACGGAACCCAAGATGTCGGCTACTATTTGCGTTGCTTCTCCCTCAGGTTTCATCACAGTACACTATAGCATTGACACTACAAGGGCAGGTAAATTGTACAATCAGTAGCATATTTTTAATGAATTGAAAGAACCGTTGCTAAATAACTTCAAAATCGAGTAAATTATTCTCAACTGAAGAAAAATTTTCATTGCAACAAAAAAACCTTCCTTTGAGCGAAGGAAATCACTTTGAATGAAAAGAAATTTCTTCCCATCGAAGAAACTTTCGTTTGACTGAGAGCCAATCAATATTTTTTTTAAATAAAAAAATCTCTTTTCTAAGTGTACTCTAAATTCAGTGTTTAACTCACACTTTGTTTTCACTGTGATAAAATCATATGCAAGGATTTTCCTGTCTGAGCCTGGCTAGTGCTTAGCACTTCCGTAGGAAACGCAGGGATTTCTCGTCATCCCCGACGCATTTCCCGCATTTTGTCGTGAGATTTATCCCATTGTGTGCTTGGCATAGTTCAAATGGCTGTGCCCTCTAAGCATCTAAAGAACCAACCTCAGATCATTCTTGAGTGAACTTAGGATTCGCCATGCTCTATCTATCTTATACGTGTAGCCCAGAATGCGGCAGAACGGCAGAAGCCTCCCTAATCTACCTTTTGTACATCCCAATGTTTATCTTGCATTCATTCTGAGCCATCTTGTAGCTGCCTCAGCCTAAAGCACTTTGGTTTTGTTCGCCCCATGGCACGTTACTCTAGCCTTATTTCGGAACTTTTTGATGTAGGTCTTCCACTGCTTTACCCCTTTCCTAGATTTATTTGCACTTCTGTTTCAATTGTTCGTACATGATGTGATCAGAGCCCACCACAAAATTGCCGCGGAGTGTTATAGCTTATCTGTGATGCCATAATTCATGGGGAATTCTACATACCTACATTCAAGTTGTTCCTTTTATAAGTTCCGAAGTATATGCCTAGGATTTCTGATTTAGGAAATCGCCAGTTTCTTTAGGGCCACCTGGAACAAGATATATATTTGTAGGCCAAAAGCGACTCTACCAAACACTCTCCAACACAGAATCTTACTCCTCAGTTCTTCCGAGCAAAGGGGTAGATCAAGAACCTTACTCCAGTTTTTGCTCTGGAATCTTGAAGTGTTACCTCGGTTCAGGATCTCTGGCTTAGTGTACGTCAGGTATCACAATAGATCTCTCTTTTCGTATCGATTATGTTCGTGCTCCCTCACACTCCATGGTAAGAGTTTGCGTTACAATTCAACGAAAGAGGAATCCTATCCTCCTGGCAGAGCTGAATGAGAGGCTTAACCTCTTTGAGAGGTAGGACTCCCGTCGCCTGGAAATTCGACAGAAGCGGAAAACACCTCTACTATTTCTCTGCACTCGCCCCTAATTCTCGTCCCCATACCGATTAGATCCCTGATTGTGGATACCAAGATTGCATCCATAACATTGACGGCTGCATGCTCTTGGTGCTCTCTCGCATGTCTCCTCATATTTTAACCCACATCTTCCTAAGCTGCTAGTACTTCTTCGGTTCAACCAGCGATCCTAGATTAGGCCCATGTTTGTCTGAACTAATTCCACACGCCTGCTTAGAACGGCCAAAGCATCTTTGCTATGATGCAGAACTATCTGCATAATTGAGATCTCCGTCTCGGCCTTTGATCATGGTCCAAATCAAGTCACATGTGGCAGGTCCCTTTTGCGGTATGTCTCATTGGCCACAAGTGTTTCTCGCATCATACCTCCCCTGCAGCATATGCAGCTTGACTTACCAGCTGCAAGTCTCCCTGCGTCATCTATTCTCCAAAGAAGATATACAGTTTTCCTTCAATGTGGCAAAAGTGCGGCGAATCTCCCTGACCGAATTACTACATCTGAGGCTTGTCTCCCTAGTCACAAGTGTCTCTAGGGCATTTTTTCCCAAAAAAGATTTAGAGTCTCTTCCCGATGAGGAAAAAGTGCGGCAAGTCTCCCTGATCCAAGTGCTACATCTGCGGCTTGTCTCCCAAGCCGGTAAAGTAGATTATTGACAAATTTCGGAAAAATACCTTATCATTGTTTCAATTCACTTGAAATGTAACACAATCGCGTTGCCTCCAATAGCTTTAGAATCAAGTGCACCTGACTGCCAGGCAGCTGGAAGACCTCGATTTTATTCTTAGCAAAACAAAATAATTTGGGACAGAAGTATTGGGAACTGACAGGTTTTTTTATTAATAGGGTTGAACCTCGTCTAGTCTTTAATTTCAAGTCAAACAGGCATGGTGACTCAATGTTCTATAGGTGTGATCGGGAAAATGATAGATGTGAGGTTTGTTTACACACGTCCTTTCAGAGAGCGTCCATGTATTACGTAACGTTACACGTGGGTAGTGGATAGTGTACAGTTTTATTTACGTAAAAATGATGTAAATTTTTGTGATGTATTAATGCCTTAAATAAATTTTGATTCCGTTACAATGACGGGAATTCTCATTACATAATAATAACGTGTATTTCAGGTTGAAAGCCTTAAATATTTTAAAAAGAAATTGGATCCAAATGAGTTGTTTATTACTATTCATAACATATATACTATGATACAGTATTGTTGTCCGTTTCAGGTCGTTGGAGAATTCAATACTCACAGTCATGATTCAGATGCGGCGGGTGTGGAAGTAGCAAGACTTATAAGCAGCATTTAGGAAAAGGTGTAAGAAACTATGGAAATGCCACAGCAGCTTCTAAATAACGCTTTGAAAGAATTGAGTTCTGCAGTTTATGAAAAAATGCTAAAAAAAGACGCAATTAGGAAAACAGTGCAGCGGAGGCGCGATTTGATTTCTGCGGTATCTGCAACTCTCGAAGCAGTTTTGCTGCATCTCCCGAAGAAAGACTTCAAAATTAAGAATAATACAGAAAGTGTAATGCGGACGGAAGTAATAATTTATTTCCATGGAGAGATAATGAATAAGAGAAATAAACAAGTCTCATTCTTGAAGGAAAGAGAATCATCGAGAGTGGAGTGGTCTTATGTAGGGTTTTACCAGACGTCCTGCTTTTTCGGAACATGACCTGATTTTACGGCACCTGTCCTGGTGTCCTGCTTCTTTCTTTGAAACATGCAAAATGTCCTGATTTTGACGGAATCAATGTTTTTGGCAGCAAATATTTTGTTATTCTACAATTGCAGGTGTATACCTCAGCATAAAACTGGACGCGTTTCCATAAAAATACGCGCGCTAATAGAATTCTGGATTTAGTGTGTGAATTGCACGCGTAAAGCGCTAGTGTATAGTTTCTTATGTGTATAAACCATGACAGGAAAGAAGTTCTGTTGGTGACCTTTTTTCTAGGGTTCACGTGGAAAATATTTAAGTGTCCTGATTCTTCACCCGACCCATCTGGTAACCCTATCTTATGAAAACGTATTGGGTATAGTCACTGAAACAGCCTGGCGCCATTCATTGTTTACATGTGGTTTTTTCTAAATGAGTTTCTACTGCACACAGAAATATCATTATTGAAAAATGAGGAGGCCTATAATAAAATCTGTAGAATGAAAATGGGGAAGAAATTTTGTTTTGTTTTGTTCATCGGAAGATATTTGTGACATTAGGTAAATTGGATTGCGAAACTTTTTCTATCTCTCATTTTCTTAGAAAAGCAACACGTATTTTACAATTTTTGAATAATTTTTTTTTTTTTGAGTGGACCGAACTATTTTGTTGAGTACGTTACAATTTATGGCTGCTTATTTCATCTTCACCAGAACGCGCGGGAGGAGATCTGCGGAGAAAAGCTGCGGAGGACAGCTGATATCATCATATGACGCGGACATACAATTTGTTTTATCTGCGCAGATGATTACAGCACTGGCCTTCGAAAACTCAAAAAGTTTGGATGATGCTCTTGATGAACTGTCTGCCTTTCTCCCAGATGAACTCCATGTCGCTCTGAATTAGTCAGAGTTACATTTTTTGATTCTATAATTTTGTATGATTTTATTTGATATTTTTTGAACCTGCAATATGGTTCGTACGCGAAAGGGTTCTTAGAGATCAACCCCAAACGAACAATTCCGCTGAGGCTGCTCACCAACGTCTTTAGTGTTATTTTTCTATCAGTCATCCCTCAATTTAAAAATTTATTAGTGGATGGAAGGTAGCAGAGAAACAATTAGACTGTTTATACCAGCCATTCCTGCGAGGTGAAGCTCCTAAATTGGAGAGGGAAAAATACCAAGATAAGTCAAGAGGATTCTCAATATTGTAAACCATTTGGGTAGTAGGACGTTGGATGCATTCTGGATGCATGTTGTTGCACAACATCGATTTTGTCTAATTTTGTAGAAGTTCGCATTCTCTGATGCGACTGAGGCTCAAATTGAATTGTTCTTGGCTATTCACTGAAAACCCAATCAGCTCTCCTTAGGGCCACCAAACATTTATACGAAGAGATGACTGCATTATTTTTCAAACATGCAACATGCATAAAATAACATGTAGCATACACATGGTATAACAGCTGAAAGGAAATTTGCTATTCCCTGGAAAACAAATCCAACCTTTTTAGTGCAACCAAAAATAATGAAACGAAGAAATGATTGCGTACGTAAATGAGATTATACATCCCGCACTGAAAAAAATGGTATGGCTGTTTCAGCTACAAATTTATTTTTGGGGAGATATAGCAGCTCAATTTGCAACAAAGTTAAGGTAGGACTGCAACTAGATAAGTACACTACAAGCTCAATCTCATTCCGGTTTCGGACTTGGGTATCGACGGCCTTGAAACGAGATCGAGTGAGCTGAAACATAAACAGTCAGGGTCAAAAACACGCGAATAACTGACGCAAACTGAGACGTAGTTGCGAAAATCTATGCTAGAGTACTACTGCCCACTTTCAATGCACGGCACTGGTGGAGAATGGAGCGAGGAGAGCGCCCCTCTCCGAACCCCCCGCACCGTCTCGTCCACGAGCGCATTTCGAGGAAGGTGCGAGTTTGGGTGGAATGAGATTGAGGTTGCAGTGTAAGATACATAAATCGTCTATCTCCCGTAGACAGAAAATTTAGGAGATAAATCTAACACCATTTGCTAACCATTCTAGCTGTCATGATCGAACAGCATATCTCCCATAATTGGACTGCTCGTACAGCTAATTCGTTTAGACGCTCCAGATAGAAAGTTCAGATTCTGTGGCTATACGATTATTGATATATTAGGAACTTATATATTTTCACCTAAACATGAACTCAAAGTAATTTTTTATTAATTTATGCATAAAAATATTTATTATCTATTGAAAATCCAGCCTAAAATGATAGAAGCATCAGTTTTATGCGCATAAATTGAAATACATCTTCAAATTTACCGCCATGCGTAAGTTTCTGCAATACTAACGCTCACTTCAGATTCCGTAAATGCAATAGAAAGCTTGCACTTCGTGTCTCGTTTTATTAAATAAATAATACAAAAAGTGATGAATTCAATGATAAAATGACAATGATGGAACCGATTACAGACATGAAGAAGGTATTGATGAGCTGGAACCTTGAGAATTATATTGGAGATTTTAAAGGTAAGTAAGTATTCTTTTATTGTTGATTTATCTTTAAAAGAAACAAAGATTATTTTCGATTTCAAAAAGTACTCATTCTGTGGTTTCTCGCCGTTCAGATAGAAAAATCTTTTTTGAGGTTAGGTTATCAAAAAGCATGGGTGGTCCAAAAATGCATCACAAAATTTTTTTTCGAATTTTTATGCAAAACGCCGGGAAATTTGTTCGAATCCACAAAAAAATAAATGCATTTTTTTTGTTTTGAAAAAGAATAATATTTAGAGGTGCTGCAAGCCCCGTGAAGTTTAACACGTATTTCCCATAAGAAAAAATAAGTTTTTGTAAATTTTATTCAGAAATCTCAAGATTAGATGAATCGATTCCGAAATTCATAATTTTTCTTCACAATCGGTCAAAGAATGCGAATAAAATATTACTTTCCAAATATCATTCCCATAAGTCTGTTTTATAAGGTCCCATAGAACCCCCATAAGTGAAAAAATGGATTTTTCGAGTTTTTGCCGCTAATTGTGATTTTTTTGGAGGGTTTTCAACGCAGATTGTTTCAAATACATGAGATACTACTTCATACTGATAATTAAATGTTTATTTAAATTTTTTGAACAATTTATTATTGTTTTTAGCAACTTTCTCTTAGAAAAGGGATAGAAAGTCAAGGTTTTTTCTGAATTTTTCAACTTATTTTCAACTTTTCAGTTAGAGCGAGGTCATAATCAACTGAAGTTAACAAAAAAAATTGTTTAAACAATTTGTTATTATTCATAATTTTATTTTCTTAGAATAATGCTACAAACTTGTGATTTTTTCTGAAATTTACAACTTTTTGTCCACTTTTTACTTGAAGTAGGTAATTATTCAATTTAATGTAGCAAAAATAATTGTTGAAACAAATTATTATTGTTAATACCTACCTTCCCTCAGACTAGTGCTGAAAAGTTGCAGTTTTTTTTCCAAACTATGAGGCTTTTTATCAACTTCTCACCTAGTGAGGTAATATTTAATGCGAGTTAACAAAAATGCTTATTCAGAGAATTTATTATTGTTCATCACGATCTTCTCTTAGATGAGTGCTAGAAATTTGTGGTTTTTTTCAGAAATATTTAACTTTGCTCTAACTTCTTAGGTGTGAACAAATAATAAATAAACATTAGAGAGAATCATATTTTACGTAGTATTGTATTTTTTAAAGCAAATTATTTTTGTTCTTTTTCCGATGTTAAGAAAAATAATTTAAACAAAAGAGCTCTTATGCAAAAGAGACAAAAAGAAAGAATGGAATAATTGAAAGTAGTTGGAAGGACTAGGTCTGTAAATGGCTCGTAAAAGTTTTGTTTTTAGTTACAACAAGAAATGTATTGCAAAGCGTGAAAAAATAATTTGTGATTTCCCCTCCAGGGAAGGAGAGGGTGCGGGGCTTGCATAAAAATATTTCCTTTCTTTCTTTTTGTCTCTTTTGTATGAGAGCTCTATTGTTTTAATTATTCTTCTTAACATGTGAAAAAGAACAAAAATAATTTACTTGAAAAAATACAATACTACGTAAAATATGATTCTCTCTAATGTAATTTATTGTTTGTTCACAGCATAAAACGTAGAGCTAAGTTAAACATTTCAGGAAAAACCACAACTTTCTAGCACTTATCTAAGAGAAAATGGTCATGAAAAATAATAAATTGTTCATATACGCATGTTTGTTAACTCGCATTAATTATTACCTCACTAAGTAAGAAGTTGATAAAAAGCCTAATAGTTTAGAAATAACCGCAACTTCTTAGCTTTAGTCTAAGAGGAGATAGGTAGTAACAATAATAATTTGTTTAAATAATTATTTTTGATAAATTAAATAGAATATTAACTCACTTCAAGTGAAAAGTGGGCAAAAGGTTTTAAATTTCAGAAAAAACCGCAAGTTTCTATCATTAAGCAAAGAAAATATTATTAGCAATGATAATAAATTGTTAAAATAATTTGTTTTTAACATGAAATAATTATCACTTTACTCTAATTGAAAAGTGCTAAAATGTTTAAAATTTTAGGAAAAACCCGCAACTATGTAGTAATAATCTAGAAGAAGATAGCTATAAACATCACAATTTGTTTAAACAATTGTTTTTGCTAAAATAAGTTAAAAAATTACCTACTTCAAGTGAAGAGTGGACAAAAGTTGTAAATTTCAGAAAAAACCGCAACTTTGTACCATTATTCTAAGAGAATTTTGTTATGAATAATAACAAATTGTTTGAACAATTTTTTCTGTAATTTTAATTTATTATTACTTTGCTCTAACTGAAGCGTTGAAAATAAGTTGAAAATCTAAGAAAAAACATTAGACATTTTTTTTCGAGTTTTAATGCAAACTCCCGGAAATTTGTTCGAATCCACAAAAAAATAAAAGCATTTTTTTATTTAAAAAAAAAATAATACTTAGAGGTGGCGCAAGCCCCATGAAGTTCAACACGTATTTCCCGTAAGCAGCAAAGACGTTTTCGTCAATTTCATTCAGAATTCTCAATATTAGGTGAATCGAGTTCAAAATTCACCATTTCTCTTCCCAATTAGTCACAGAATGCGAATAAAATATTTCTTTCCAAATATCACCCTCATCAGTTTGTTTTATAGGGTCCCGAAAAACCCTCATCAGTGAAAAAATGGGTTTTTCGAATTTTTGGCGCTGATTATGATTTTTTTTGCGGGTTTTCAACGCAGATTGTTTCAACTACATGGAATTCTACTTTATACTGATAATTAAATGTTTATTCAAATTGTTTAAATAAATAATTACACAGCTCCACAAAAAAAAATCTGAAAAAAGCTTCCCGGGACCAGACCATGCTGATCTTATGTTTTTGGGGTCGCTGATTCTGAATCTGAGGTCTGTTTTACTCCATCACGTCAGGATTTTTCATAACCTCAGAAAATACACTCCAAAAACCACCCTTACCGAACTACGAGTAGGCTCTGCCTCCTGAATTCGGGAGAATCGAGTTACATCGCTTTTATTTTTTAAGATAATTGATTTCCGTACAAGGAGGGGGTTTACCCAACTACCCCGAATCCCCCTGAACCCTAGAAACAACCTCTACCAAACCACAAGTAGGCTCATCCCTCCTGACCTTGGGAACAGCGAGTTGAATCGTTTATTTTTATTGAACTAATTGATTTCCATACCAGGAGGGGGCTTGTCCGCCTACTTTGAATCCACCTTACCCCTAGAAACTACCCCTACCAAACCACAAGTAGGCTCATCCCTCCTGACCTTGGGAACAGCGAGTTGAATCGTTTATTTTTATTGAACTAATTGATTTCCATACCAGGAGGGGGCTTGTCCGCCTACTTTGAATCCACCTTACCCCTAGAAACTACCCCTACCAAACCACAAGTAGGCTCACCCTCCTGGCCTTGGAAAGAGCGAGATGTATGCCAGGATTTCCTGGGAAATAAACAAAGTCCGATGTACAAGAAGCTTGTGAATGACATGATAACAAATTTTAAAGTTCTAGGTTGCAATATGACTATTAAATTGCACTTTTTACATTCACATATTGATTTTTTCCGAGCAAAACTAGGAGACTTCAGCGAAGAACATGGAGAAAAATGCCATCAAGGCATGAAAGACATGGAGAAACGATATCAAGGTTCGTGGGGAGTCAATATGATGTCAGACTATTGTTGGAACCTAAAACGAGATACAAAGGACAAGAAAGGTCATAGGCAACGTTCCCTCCATCGATCGTACGAAGAAAAACAAGTCAGATATCACAAACGAAACAAGAACTAATAACATTTTCTGTTATTCTCCTTTTATTTTTAATTAAATTGGACACCACAAGTAAGCTCAGCACCCTACAAATTTATTTATTTCAAGAAGAATGAGCGATCAAACTCGCTGTTCCGAGAACCACATAAGGGTTTCGTGGGAATGATTTTTAGGGGTTAAGGGGTAGA
>WSXT02236872.1:0-15875 GCA_011762715.2 Neuroterus valhalla
ATATTACAACTAACAATTCACCAGTGCAAGAGAATTTTCCCCTCAGCGAAAGCCTATCCTTGATGAAGCACCTTAAGATCCGTGAAGGGAAAATATTCGAAATAGAAAAATGAGGAATTTCATTTTCGGGCATCTTGCAGTCACCCAAATTGGTCATCTAACTTTAATTAATAACAATGTACTCAATTAGTTATATGGTCGAAGTGAGAAACTATTTGTTTAAAATAATTCCAGAAATATGAATAAAAATTTCTAAGCTTTTAAGTGTCATTAATTTTACGGAGACCTTCGATTTTCGTCCTAGAAATGCCTAGCAGATGATAAATGCTAACTCACAGACTTTTAGTGTATAGGACATAAAATTTCTTACATGCAGATGATTTTTTCCATCCTTCGAGAAAAAGTAAAAAATATTTGTATATTTTTCACATGGTTTATCATGTGCCTATTTTATAACTTTTATTCCTCTTTTTAATCTCGACAATTTCCAAATTGTTGAATGATTTATTCGAGATTGGTTAACTTTTTCTAATCAAACTTTTTCCCGACTAAGCAGTTCCAATTTTACAATTTTAAGTTCCTGTCACTTAGAGATTGTCAACTTCTGGTCCTTTTTTTCGGGCCTGGATAATTTTTTTAATTATACTTTTTTACCTCGAATTTAGAAATACAGTTTTGTACTGCAACCCTTCACATGTACTGGAAATTATTTATACTATTTATATTATAATATACAAAATATATACATGTCAACATTCTTCTAGGATTCCTGTTATCAAAAAATAAAATATCCAAATTTTTCAAAATTTTACTTTTTTATAACTTTACAATCCTTCAAGTAAATAGAAGCAAAACTTTCTGAGGCAATTTTTTGACGTTTGGAGAATAATTGGAGGCTATGCAAAACGTATACTTTTCCACGTACGTGGAAAAGATAAGCATGCTATGATAACACGTAAATTGAATATTGAATATCTTTTGGAGGTGCTTCTCAAATTTATCTTAATGTATGAAAAAATTAATAGGTACCATATATTTCTTATGATTCCATATTTTGTTAAATAAAAATTGTATGCGAAATAAAATTTTGACATTTTTCCCAAATTCCAAGTAATTTTTTTTCTTTGTCAAGAAGTAATATTACTCTTTGGAAAAAAATTCAAACTAGAACTATGTTATTCAAGATTCTGTTGAACTTCATAAATTTTTTCATAATTTATAATTTCGGATAATTTAGATTTTAAATTCGACAAAAAATTTTCCTTGATACTTTTAACGCATCGCCAGAAAAATAGGACCGGAAAATTTTTCATAGGAATTAAAATCAATCAAAGCGTACGCTTCCTCGAGAAGACAATCAACAAATTATTTTTTCGTAAACTACATATAGTTTCAAAACGTTCTGGTCAGTATAATTTTGAAGGTTTTTCTATGCCCTATCAAATGTACGAACAATTTTTTAGCATTTCTGAATCTTTTAATTATTTTTCAACAAATTTATGTTTAAATAAATTCGTTTGTAAGGAACAGTAACTAATTCAGACATAGATAAATGATCCTGAAACTTGATTTTGACGTGAATCAAGCATAGCTTTGAAATTTTCGAACATATCAAGAAAATCATATTATTTAACCTTTTCAGTTTCAAAGTGTCTGCTAACTGAAGATATCATTTTTAAAATCTACCCTAAATCGTGAGAAGTTTATATAGATATAAAAGAAAGAAAAAGCTTCAATCCTGTTTAAAAAACTTAAAAGTACGAATCGGTCCATCTACATCTAATTCTATTCTGAACATCTGAAGTATTTTAAACTTTTAACTCCTCCCCCGACAACCGGTGACGTGCTCTGCAATATCGACATGCCGTGGCAATCATGTGGCGCCCCGTTGTCAGGGTTGGTCAGTTCTGACCTACGTGGTTTCCTACGTTTCTGCGTGTGTAAATTGAGCAGAGTACGGATAAACCTCCCCACTCCCTAGAATTTTGGTACAACACGTGATATATTACTTGCTCTGAAAACCACGTAAATTCCGTGACGTATTTACGTTCCCATCCCTGTCGTTGGTTGAGCGTGGTCGACGCTTATTCGTCGATTTCTATCGACCAATCAGGGCTCTCCATCTGTCTGCCCCGGCTGTTCGACAGAATCTGGCGTTTGGCATTCTCGAGCATTATCGGCTCGTTTGTCACGAAATCAAGAATACTCTTGCGAGGGCTCGAAATGCGGTCTCTTTGCGTGTATCTTGCCTTATTGGCAATCGTGGTGGTCAATGCTGACGTCTACCTGGAAGAAAAATTCACTGATGGTGAGTAAGCTCAAAAATATTATTTTCCTCAATGTACCATTCGTCCCTAAAAGTTACGATTTTCAGGAGGAGAATCTCTTCAGTTCTCTCAGCCCCGACAAAATCAACACCTTTCGGCTTTCCATTTATCCCTAAAACCAAATGTACTAAAAATTCGTAATAGCGTAGTGTCAAAATTCGCCGGTTACTGCAAAAGTGAAAGCATCGCGTGATTTTTGCCGGAAACTGAAATTTGAATATTGGGGAGGAACTGATACTAAGGAATAGAAAAACCATCAAAGTTTAGATGATCGAAAAACCGCACCCCTCCCGCATGTTTTTATAATTGGTTTTTTTCGGAAAAAAATCGTGATAAAAATCACTTACGGGTGACGCCTTGTGCCATGACTATTCCTCCGGTTCCTCCATGACAACCGGTCTCAGTTGCCACGGATATAATTTTTTTTTGTCTGTGTAGACATTTCACTGTCGGTATAGGATCCCATTTCCACCGTATGTGCGATTTTTTGCATAATTGATAAGCGCGAAACAGCTCGAGGCCGATGTTTGTAACATGGAGATAGTTAAATGTCGAGCACTGCTTTTTGGTATAATTATGGCCTCGTGGCAACTGAGCCGCCCCTGATGAGAATTGCTGCGAAACACGAAGTTTAGTGGCCTCTTGAGTTTTCACTTTTTTTTTAGGGGAAACAAAACTTTAGATTTTATATGAATTATGCTGATTTTTCGATCCTTTGAATTCCTAAATCACAAGTTCTACGTGGCGTGAACTCCTGTCATGATAATATGAGTCACCTGAAACCAATTTGATACTTTTATAAAAATATCAATGCTTTTTGAAAGATCGCATGATAAAGATTGTTGTAGATAAATGGATATATATACTTTCATAAATTTACCATTTTTTAGAATTTATTTGTTTTGTAATTAGCTTTCTATACATACATACAAATCGTAGAATTTTCATTTCGTTCTGAGAAGAAAATTTTTTTAATTTAGATTGTACTAAAAATACTGTTCTAAGATCCTCTTTGGTAATTTCCAGTTTTGATTATGGAAATATTCAGTCATTCATCCATATTTACAGTAACATTATTCTGGCTTCCACTCACTAGGAATTCCTTGGGAATTTGGATTGCTCAGTAAATTGTACCTGAATCTCCATAAATGAAAAGTTTAGCGATTCCTGAAAATATTATTAAAGACAATTTGTAGAATTTATAATGAACACGTTAACCTTCGTCCCAATTATTATTTAATTTTAACCATTTTTTTTCAACACTTAAGCTCCTACCTCGAATCTCTAATTTCTTCTGTTATAACATTTTGTCAACCTTTTTATTTGGTGAAATAACAAATTTTTCTGTCTAAAAATACTTCTTTACCTAATTTGTGTTGATAACTTATCTCCATTTTGAAATTCAGATTCTTGGGAAGAAAACTGGGTATATTCTGAACATCCTGGAAAAGAATTCGGAAAATTCGTTCTCAGCGCTGGAAAGTTCTGGAATGACCCAGAAAATGACAAAGGTACGTGAGATAAAAAAAAATCATAATATAAATTTTGAAATTGTTTGTAATCTGAATTATTTCCGAGCCTAGAGTCACTTACCTTGCTAAATAATGCATGGATAGTGCTACAGGAACTCGGAAAGTAAAATAGATCGCACTTATGCCCTGGTGTTAATTTCATATTTACTTCAGGTACCTAGTGGTGAAACAAATCTCTGCTCATAATAATACGCATATGTTTTTTCATATATTTCTCGAATAGTGGCTTAGAATATAATTTTAATTAACAGGTATCCAAACATCCCAGGACGCCAGGTTTTATGCCTTGAGCAAGAAGTTCGCTCCCTTCAGCAACAAGGATAAAAATCTAGTTGTTCAGTTCACCGTCAAACATGAACAGAACATCGACTGTGGTGGTGGATATGTTAAAGTTTTCGACTGCTCCCTTGACCAGAAAGACATGCACGGAGACAGTCCCTATCTTCTTATGTTCGGTAAGAATAAAAATTACCAGAATTATGCACAAGAAAGCAATTTATTTGTTTTCCTCTTTTTCTCCAGTCTGTGAAGCTAGGATTCTTTTACCTTCGCCGAATTCAAACATCATTTACACTTGTTTTTTTTTCTTCCAGGACCCGACATTTGTGGACCAGGAACAAAGAAGGTGCATGCTATCTTTAGCTACAAGGGTAAGAACCTCCTAATCAACAAAGACATCAGGTGCAAGGATGATGTCTACACTCATTTGTACACTCTCATCGTTAAACCGGATAACACTTACGAGGTAAATTTCCATTTTATCAGGTACTTATTAGCTGATAAATCGAGACTAGTCACGTGTTCTTGTTAAATACTTTGGAGAACAAGTGCTAAATAACCTCGTAGAGCAAAGATTATCTTGTATAAAATCTGTGTATCAGTTCCTGAATACTTTTATGCACACTTTACAAAGAACAACATTGGTTCTTAGTTTAAATTTTATTGTTACATACAAAATACTTGAATTCCAAATCGAATTGTGAATAATTCTTATGTATTTTTAACTTTCAGGTTCTCATTGACAACGAGAAGGTTGAATCTGGAGAATTGGAAGCCGACTGGGACTTCCTACCCCCTAAGAAAATCAAGGACCCCAATCAATCGAAACCTGAAGACTGGGACGACAAACCAACCATTGCTGATCCAGATGACAAGAAACCCGAAGACTGGGACAAGCCTGAACACATCCCCGACCCAGAAGCCACCAAGCCCGAAGATTGGGATGATGAGATGGACGGAGAATGGGAACCTCCCATGATCGACAACCCAGACTACAAGGTGCTTACAATTATTCTCCCTGTGATTTATTTAACACTAAAAAATACAGTTTTTGAGTGTTTAGGACCCTAGAGTACTCTACTTTGTGATGTTTTTTTTTTTTTCATCTTTTCATGAGCACAGGGATCACAGTTGGATTTACCTCAATTTTAGACATTCGGAAACAAGATGCGTTCAAAAAGATTCTCTTCGATGATACATATTGCAAGTATTGTCCAAAGGATTTATTTGCTAATCTTGGTGGGACCAAAAATTTCTCCAGTTTCAATCTTAGACATATGTTATTTTCTTATGATACTAACTGCTGTGATCCTGTCGAACGATAAATATTTTATCGTTTTTGGAAGATAAATATTAAACACTGCGGATCCGAGTACTCTGGGTTCCTGAAACTCACACGCCGTATATTGCAGGGCGAGTGGAAACCAAAGCAGATTGACAACCCTAACTACAAGGGACCATGGGTTCATCCTGAAATTGACAACCCTGAATATCAACCCGATCCTGAAATCTACAAACGAGATGAAATCTGCGCGATTGGATTCGATCTCTGGCAAGTCAAGGCAGGAACGATCTTCGATAATGTTCTCATCACGGACGATGTTGATTATGCACGCAAAGTCGGAGAAGAAGTTTGGAAGCCCACTTTTGTAAGATACTCCTTTTCGCAATTTGATCTCTCAATATAAGTTCGATATGAAATGCTTTTGAGTTTCGAAAGTTTCATTTGTAGTATTTTTGAAAATGAAATAATCCATTCTATTTTTTATAATTCTAGAGTCGTTTACTTCTGGAAATATGTATTCTTTAGTTCCCATTTCTACTCTTTCATTTTCAAATGAAATAAAGGGTTTAATCCAGTTTTGGATGCTTGAACAGTTCGAAATTGAAATAGTTTGAAATTGAACAATTTTCATGTAAAGATTTTTCAAGACGATTAAATCTGAACATAAATTAATCACATATTTTAAAAGTTGAACTATATAATATAACATTCACAATTAAATAATTTATGTCTGTTGAAAATTTCGCTAATAAACAATTCCATATCTGTCTGAAATCAAACAAAATTGAAATTAAAATCGTTTCTTATTGGAAAATTTCTAATTGGAAGTTTCAGAACATTCATCCTCGAAAATTGCACAATATTTAACTGTTGTCTCAAAATTCTCAGAAACTATTGGCAATAGTTCAATAATTTTTTAAATAATTACTGTTTAATATGAAAAATCCCTTGTGCTAAATTTTCTATTTGTAACTGAAATTATGGAATTGTAAAGGCTCTCAATCAAAGTTCGACGGATAATAATTTTTTTATTTTCAAAATCATGCCATTTGGTACGCTTTCTAGAATAGTGAAATTTGGAATGGATTGTGGTCTATGTAATTTCTTCAAGAATTTGGCATACTTGAGATGGAAAACCCTTTTTGAGTTTTCGCTCTTGATATTTTGCAGGAAGGCGAAAAGAAGATGAAGGAAGCACAGGAAGAGGAGGAGAAGAAAGAAAGAGAAAAGGAGGCAAAAGAAAGTGGAGAAGACAAAGACGATGAAGATGAAGACGATGATGAAGATGAGGAGAAAGAGAATGAAGTTCCTGAAGTTGAGGTAAGTGCTTGTCCCTAGCGAATACCATATTACATTCAAAACAATGAAAATTATACATGATGATAAACACCGTTTCTGAACTCTATGAGTGATAAAAAAGGTGGAATTCCTCGTTGCTGATTATAATTTAAGACAACAGTTATTTCGAATCAATTTCTCTCTAACCCTTCTAATTATTATCTTTTTCGTTTGCTTTCAGGAACACGATGAATTGTAAATATGTGGTGCCAAGAATGGCACAAACAGACTGTATTCCAGGGGCTACGTCGACCACGACACGCGCTAGCGCATTTATAGGCATAGATGATAAATTGAAGGAATGTTTCTAGGACTAGAGTTGTCCTGGATCCACAATACCAACATGAGGATGCTCACTTTCTACGGTGTACATTTTATATTTAAAATCTAAGTAACTCGAGGGTCAGCTTCTTGTGTTTTGCCTAAAGATGGAAGCGTTCGCGACTTCTCGGTTTTTGTGGATCGTGAATTATAGATCCAATGTGTAGGACACAGAAAAGAACGTGAACATTTTATCTAACATCTTGCCCGTGTCCCCGTCGTTTCAGCAGCTCCAAAAAGAGACTAAGTTGTTCAGTTTTTGTTTGTCAAGTGTTTTTATATTATACAGAAAAAAAATTAAAGTGTAATTTAATATCGCTATATATAAATATATATATAAATATGTATAATTATCATTCATATGCAACGTACTCGTAAAGGATGGATGTGTGAAAACGTGACTGAGTGATACAAAAAATGATAATTATATTAAACCATCAATAACCATGTAATAAGTAAATAAATTAAGACCTTTTTTAGTTGTGCTCCAGTCGTTCATTTTCGAGCGTCTCCCATCGTTTATGAGGGCCAATTTCGTCAAATAAATCCTCAAATTTGTAGTAATTTAAAAACAAAATTAAGTCCATTTGTAAAATTTTACAAATTAAAGTGATTACAGAAAGATTGTCGTATAGTACATTGTGTAATTCATTCCGAAACCTTCCCAGCCACAACATAAGTTAATTTGATAAGATTCATTAGACATATTTGCAATTGATTAAAAAAAGCTTACTCGCATTTTAAGTAACCGAAATTTGTCCAGGTTGAAGACCAAAATTTTTCAAGAACATCGGAGTTAAATTAGGTACACTCTTCATATTTTTTAAGCTTTTGACTATGAATTTAGAGGTTTTCTTTATTTGTTAATTTGATAATATTCGACATGAATTTAGAAGATATTTAAATGCTTCGAATTACATACAATTATACTTGGAACTTTTAGGTTTCTCATCTTTGACAAACACGAAGATCAACTTCAATGTATGAAAAATCGATTTCGGGCACTTCGAATTTTGAACCTCTAAAGTTTCGAGATTACATTTGATACAAAATTGCATACATATATTTAGATTTTGCAGGTCAGCAAGAGCCTAATAGTCAGGAAATTTTGAATATTACTAAAGTGTCAGAGAATCGGGTCCCTGTAAAAGTATGTATGTAAATGACTTTTAGCAATTGCTAAAAGTGTTTGGGAAAAATTTGTTAATAAACATATTCTCCTCAAGCGTTTATAATATCCTAAGTGTGAACTCATAACCGTCAGGGCTTTTTTTTCTAGAAATAATTATTTGTTTCCTGATGAAATATTTTTTTTATTAATGAAAAAGCTTTCTTGAAGGACGAATGAATTTTATGAGACGCAATTTAAAAATTTGTGGAACAATCAAAATAATTCGAGGTTTCCTTGTTGAATTATGTTGATGTTATTCTCCTTCCTGAGTATCCAGTTGGGCCTTCTCTTTTATACGCAATATAATTTTAATTGATTTTGATTATCCGTGCGAAAATCGCACTGGAGGCGCTCTCTGGTGAACGAGCCCTAAAACTTTAGAAGGATGTAGATTCCAGAACACCAGATTCAGAACCTTATGCTTGTTCTCACCGTTCTACGCCGGGGCAGTGCCGGGTAGTCAGCAGTTAATTCAATTTGCACTCAGTTCTGCTGTTCTATTGTGTTTATTTTTTCAATTGAAGGTAAGAAATGATTATGCATTTCAAGGTATTTATAGATTAAATTTTTCTTGTCTAAGAATTTGAGTACTTAACCTGAATATGTTTGGATTTTTAGCTTTCTACTTGCTGCCAAAAATGGCGAAAAGTTCTTGTCCTACAGTTACTCTCGACAACGGATTAAAAGTACCTGTTATCGGTTTAGGTACCTGGCAAGGCATTGTATGAATATTTATAAAATTAATACACTTGATAAATGTCATTTTAATATTTATTATATGGTATTATTATACTTTTTTCTCTTTTTCAACTTTAAAATGTATGTTCCTCACAGTATTCCATGACAAATTGCGTATTATAATAATTTTATTATAGTACGCTGTGTATTATTATTTTAATCATCGATATTTATGAGTTCTTTAATTGTGAGTTTCGCAAAATTTAATAAAAGTAATCATTGTTTTCTAAATCGTATTCATCACGCTGTATATTACTTTCTGAATGGAGTCTTTACTTCTTAGTTTATTTTGTTCAATCCTAAAAGTTTGAAAAGTAATCCGATTTAATCCGAATCATTCCGAACCCAATTTTCAATCCAAATGATTCCGAACTCGGATTGATGAATAGAATTTTTAATCCGAATGAATCCGAGTTCGGATGATTGAATAGGATTCATTTGGATTAAAAATTATCTGGATCAATCCAAGTTCGGATTCATTTGGATTGGAAATTTGGTTTGGATTGAATCTGATTGAGGGGAATCAATTTTCAATCTATTTGGATCAAACCAGATTGAGAAATTTTTTTTGATTGTTTCGGATAGAGATTTATAAGTATAATTATCGAATTGATAGATTGAAATACATTTGAATTAAAAACCGCAGAATTCTCTTTTTTTCAGGATAGCCCAAAAGAAGTGGAAAAAGCAGTAAGACTTGCGATCGACGCTGGTTATCGGCACTTTGATTGTGCTGCTATTTATGGAAACGAAACAGAGATTGGAAAAGTACTGCGTGAAAAAATCAGTGAAGGAGCCGTCACGAGAGAAGATATTTTCCTTGTAACAAAAGTAGGACTTCAATCATACAAATAATCTCTAATTGAAAGAAATTAGTTGCAAATTCAACCAAAAAATTATTCTCTCAAATTGATTCAAAGGTTTGGAATGACGACCACAAAGAGGAACGAGTAATTGAGGCTTGCAAAAATTCCTTGAAAAAGTTCGGACTTGATTACATTGATTTGTACCTAATCCACTGGCCAGTCTGTGATTCGGTAAGTGTAAAATAAGATTGTATTATTTCTTTTTTTTACTGCTTTTGTTTATCATTTTTCGAATTATTAATAGCTCGTTTTTAAATTATCAACAATTCTATATTTTAGGACGATGTTGATTACGTCGAAACCTGGCGAGGAATGGAAAAATGCGTCGAATTAAATTTGACGAAGAGTATCGGTTTGAGTAATTTCAATTCCAAACAAATCAACAGAGTTCTAGAAGTCGCAAAAATTAAACCAGTAATGAACCAGGTTGAATGCCATGTGAATTTGAATCAAAAAAAATTGAGGGACTTTTGTAAAAAGAGAGGAATTGCAATTACCGCTTACAGCCCATTTGGTGCTCCTAACACTCCGGGGTCAAGTTCTGGATTCAAATCAACCGAAAAAGTTGCACTTGATTCTCCAATTATTGAGCAGATCTCGAAAAAGTATAATAAATCGAGATATCAAATCGCTCTGAGATATCTGGTAAGATTCGTTTCAATCCAATACTTTTCTCTTTATAATTCAAAATTGTATTCTATCAAAATATTTTCAGGTTGATATTGGTACGATCCCGATTCCAAAATCTAGTTCTGAAAAGAACATTAAGGCTAACATTGAAGTATTTGATTTCAAATTGACGTCTGAAGAAGTTACACAAATTGACAAACTCGATTCTGGGAAACGAACATGCCCTGCATCCCAGTAAGTCCTTTTTGTTGATGAGAAATATTTTGCAATAATTAAGTAATGTTGCGTAATATATTGGTAAATTTTTGTTCAATTGGAATAATTTTATTACAGATACAAAGGATTCAAATACTATCCCTTTGATGAAGAATATTGAAAAGAGCGAGATTTAACTTGCGCGGGTGCAGTGTATATTAATTATACAAAAAAAATACAGTTGCAATTTCATGTACATTCTTCTTCATAAAAACTCAATTTTTGGACTGTTAATGTATTTTCCACATTCACGATTAAAACAAGAACTTTACAGTCCTTCCAAAAAATTGAATAATAACAAATTTGCATATATTTTCCAGGTGAGAATTTCTTTGTATTTTTTTCATCTCACGTAATAAAATTTTTACATTCTCATCAGAGAAGGTTATAGATTTATTACTTTTGACTGATGATCAAAAAAGGCTAAATAACGAACTCGCCGATGTGTCTTTTAAATGTTATCCAGTATACAGACGACAACAAAAAAGCAGACACCAATGTTGGACATTTATTTTTAGATTTAGGAGATTTCGGAACGTGAAGATTTTACTAAATCTGCAATAGTCAGTTTTAACGCAAAACTGATACCTTCTTATTATTATTAGAATGTAAACAATTATATTATCGACCCGCCCTAATGGTTGGGCGTCTCAGAGCTGTAATTAAATTTTTAGTGGAACCAGTTTCAAGTAATTTATCGAGTCTCGCCCGAAGTCGTCATTACAGATTTTCGAAGTCGGCGTTGAGCAACTGAAATATAAGTGTACATTTGCTTTTCAGCGCCTTATATGTTACTTTTTTATGCTTACTAGAACGCAGAATCTAAGTGAATGAAAAATTCCTCACCGCAGCAATTTTGCGAGAAGAGTGAAAACCACACAAAATTTCACTGCAATAGTTACTCGGGCTGTGAATGACTGACTTACAATTAAAGAAAAAGTAAAGTGACAAGACAGATAATTTTGTAAATTTATATTTTAAACGTCTGATTAGTTTAACAATATAATTAATAAACATATAAAATAATTTACATACAATCTTACGATTACGCATTACGCGCTAACGTAAAAATTAAAAAATCCCACTTCTTTATTCAACTTCAATAAATAATTATCGTGAATAATTTAGAGATATAATCTTTTATTCCAATTTTGTACTGGAGAGCATAAAAGATATAATTCTCGAATGCCTTGTGATAAAAATACTTCAATTGAAGGTTCTTAGAGATATTATTGAACTGATTCACATTTTTGTACTCAATTTTCCGTCTCGTTGGTGAAAAAAGTGAAAATTCAGGGTCAGTCCTAAATACGAATTTTCTAATGGAATTCAGATACAATTTTACGAAATCATCAAAAAAATGATTTAATGTTGTAGTATTGAAGAATAATACAAAGGGATTTCTATTCTTCCTTCTAGAAATACTGAATTTTCTATACAGGAATCACACCAAATTTTGACTTGATTCAATTTTTTGACAAGCCAAATATAATTTCGTAGAAGGAAAGGGACGCACTATTCTAATCTAGAAGAGAAGATTTATAATTGAATTTCGACACAGGCACTAAAAATAAATAAGAGAAAATAATATCTATACCTATATACAAAAATTGATATGATGTTAATACAGTCAATTGAGATAATGAGTTTAGATCCAATTAGCAGACGTATAATATTTCGCCCATTGGGATTCTCAATAGGGCGGCGATACTTAAAAATGGACCTGGTGAATAACTATGGTTCAGATTTTCCAACTCGGAAATATAATATATACAAAAATATGTAAAACTCCATGGTCCACCAATTCGCACAACGCCGCCCATGTTGGGAGCTCATCTTCCTATAAAGTTTATTTAGAATGTCATGATGAACGGTAAATGATTTGGAACAGAAAAAATTTAACTGTACTGCATCTTTTATTACTATTATTTCGTGAAATAATTCAAGACCCCTTTCCTTCCTTTATGAATTGAAAAAATATAGATACTTTTTGTTTCTCATAATAGACCGGCCTCCTGCAAATGTCTCAGTTTGCAAGAGTCCCTAGTCTTATAGAATTTAAATCTTGTTTTAGCCTAAAATTCTCAATGACAGAGTGGCCATTCAACTCATGAAAGAAAATAAATACTCGATCATTTCCTGACTTTCCACACTTTTTCAGGGTCATATTACACATCTTTTTTTTACAATAATTGAAAATTTCACAATCACTCTTGCTATAAAAATGAAAAAATATTTAATTATCATTTTTCTTTTCTATAAAAAGGACTTCAGAAATAATTCTTTTCCAATTACTTCAACATAAGTGACAAAACAATATAACATTTTTCTGAAAAGTACCGAATCTTCGAAAACCAAGAATGAAATAATCTTTATAAATATCTAAGTTGAAAAAGTCTATAATCAACCAGATTTTATATGCTGTTTGATGCAAGATTATCGAAAATAGTTACATTCTCCTGCTTTCTCAGTATTTGAAAAAAACCTGATCCCTTTATAGGCTTCTGGTCAAGTGGCCAACCCGCACTAGTTACATTCCTGAAGGGCATCGACGGCAGCGCCACTAACTTGGAAGTATGGGGTAGCATTTTCAGATTTCAATGCAATATCAAAGAAAAAACATATGATTCAAAATGAATTTCTTATCATGGACAAACGACATTGATGGGAGAGGAACATCTACTATTCCTCATAGCGTCTCCAATTATGCCGAACTTACCAATAGCCCGCTCTTCAGGTGGGGCTGTTGTCTATAGGTTAGAAAGGTTCCCGTCAGGCGGATATTCCAGGATTATCAATATTGTAGACATACAATCTTATAGATTGCTCTTAAACTAGAAATTCCCGTGACACTCACCTCAAATGCTCAGTATGGTTACTGAATCCTTTGGTTATTCAAATCAGGAAAAAAAATTGTGTGCGTTAGAATACACGATCTTGGTAACCGCTATCCGCAACGCTCGTGCTGGGTTTAGAAGGTCCGCCAGTTACTGGATGATGTGGATGCCTCAAATGACCTGATCTTCTCGGCGGAGCCAGATATTCAAACATGCTCTGAGTATATTGAGATAGCATTTTACTAAGGTCGCAAGGCATTGGATCGACCCAAAAAAATTCGTGATCCATGGCCTGATCAGCGTCGTATCTTTTCATGGGATCCAAAAGCAGAAGCTTGTCCAAAAGGTCGCAAGCGTATGCATCTTTCACGTATGGTTTTAGTCTTTCTTTCACCTGGGAAACATACGTTATATTCAGTTTTTTCATTCATTCTTTATAATATCTTGATTAGTTCAACTTAATTTTATAGAGGGATATTTTGTCATCAGAAAAAAAGACTTTTAAACGATTATCAATAGAAAATAAACAAATGCTTGAAAAAAATGGAATAAATTGTTTCGTGTTTATGTTTCTCATATTTTTTCTCCCTTCTAAAGCTGTACTTTCAACAATAAATAACAGTCACCTATACAAATTTCTATGAGACAATGTTGACACCAAGACTCCGTGGCGCAACGGTAGCGCGTCTGACTCCAGATCAGAAGGTTGCGTGTTCAAATCACGTCGGGGTCAAAAAATGTGGATTTTTTTTTTGGAATAAAATTATTAGTATCACTTCAACAATTCCAAAAATTCTACATTCCAAAAAAATGTAAATCCAAATTAACAAGCTTTACAAAATTCATAAACTAATTGAAAAAAATTTATTTTGAAAGAATTCTGATTAAGAGGCAATCTGAGAATTAAATTTATCTTATGATAGATTTAAGGCTTTCACGATGATCCATTATGAAAATGAAGTTGTAGCTTGTACACGATCGAAACCCGAAACAACTTCATTTTCATAAATTTATCTTACTTTTCTCTTTTGTCCTTTGATCAATTCCATTTTATTGTACAGCTCTAGGTCTGCTACAGCTGGCCATACATCTGGTGTAATTGAACCACACAATTGAGAAATCAGAGTCAGCTGCTGCTGTTCCGTATTACCTTGCATAATTGGTGATCTGCAAGGAATAGATTTCACATGAGTGAAATTATTTTTCAACAAAAATATGAACCAGATGTTGTAAACAAACGTATTTTATTGTTTTCTAAGTCTTTTGTCATAATTTCAACTCGATAGCTCACTCAGTGTGGATGTGAGTTGTTGCAAAAAAATCGATAATTTGGGTCATGTGACTCATGTATTACATGACCTGAATTTGAATAACAGCACATTCATTGCATATTATTGTCTGACTGATCGTACCTTGTCCACATTTCAGCCATGATACATCCTGCTCCCCATAGATCTACCGGTGGTCCATAATTTCTATCTCCCAGTAACAATTCTGGGGGTCTGTACCAGAGAGTAACGACCCTGTTTGTATAACGATTTGCCTGGCCATTTTTGTTCATACTGAATGCACGAGCAAGTCCGAAATCAGCTAGCTTCAAAATGCCAGTCTTTGTTATAAGAACATTTGCAGCCTTCATGTCTCGATGTAAAATCTGTAATTAATCAACAAACAACTATTAATACTCAAATTTCACTTAGTTTAGGAAAGATCATTATAATAATTTCGAAGCAAGATTGATTACTTTATTACTATGAATATAGTAAAGTCCATTCAGCAGTTGCACCATTACTTGTTTGATTTCACCTAAGCTGAATTTTACGTTCACGTTTGAAAGTAAACCAGCCAGGTCATGCTCACAGAAATCGAATATAAGATAAAATGTTGATCGATAACGATTCCCAGGAGTGGCTGCAAAAGAAGGAATAATTTCTCAATTTTTTGGAGAAAAGTTCAGAATAAGTTAGCATTTCTTAAATTCCTCCCAAATTTGATCATAGAAGGTTTCAAAATGAGAAAAATTGAAAGTTGAAATGATTTTAAAGAATAACTCTACAAATTTGAGATATCTAAAAAACATAATGCTTCCAGTTTCAATCGTGCACAGAATATCCTTTTACGTGCAGAAAAACAAAATAATCTACACTAAAATAATAATAAATAATTGATGTACCTTTCGTTCTGCAAATTTCGATCAGATTAACTATGTTTTCATGTTTGAGAAGCTGCAGAATCTTGATTTCTCTCAAAGCAGTTATGGGAAACTAAACAAAGAAATTAAATTATATACTAAAAT
>WSXT02236883.1:0-15874 GCA_011762715.2 Neuroterus valhalla
TTTCATTTAGTCAGTCCTGCTTACCAATTGAATTGGTAACTTTTGACTAATTCGGGGTAAACGACTTCGCACTATTTGAATTAGTCAGAAATGACTATCAGTTAGTAAGATTTAACTAATTCAGATTGAGAGAGAAAGTTTATTTAAATTGTTCAAACGCTAAAATATCGTTTTTAGCAACTTTTTCTTAGAAAAGGGTTACAAAGTCAAGGTTTTTTCTGGGTTTTCCAACATTTTTTCTAAACGTTTCAATGGAAGCAAGGTAATACCCAATTGAAGTTAACAAAAATAATTGTTTAAACAATTTGGTAATGATTATAACAATATTATCTCAGAATAATGCTGCAAAGTTGCGGTTTTTTCTAAAATTCCAACTTTTTGTCCTTTTTCACTTAAAGTAAGTAATTATTTACTTTCATGTAGCAAAAATAATTGTTTGAGTAAATGGTAAATATTTATAGCTATCTTCTTCTAGATTAATGCTACATAGTTGCGGTTTTCTCCTGGAATTTTGAACTTCTTATCACTTTTCAATCAGAGTGAAGTAATAATTAATTCATGTTAAAAAATAATTGTTTAAACAATGTATTATTATTGCTAACCATATTTCCTTTGCTTGATGATAGAAACTTGTGGTTTTTCCTGAAATTTTTAACTTTCTGCCCATTTTTCACTCGGAGTGAGTTAATATTTTATTTGATTCAACAAAAATATTATTAAAAATATTATTATTAGTATTATTATTGTTCATGGCTTTAGCATGTTTTTAGTATTTTGAAACATCAAATGAATCTATTTTCAATCATAAAATTTTAGGTCCGGCACTTCAGGGATTTTTTTAGTATATATATATTTTTTTCTTTTCTCAGGGGTAGAAAACAAGGGGTTTCGAAAGAGTTTGGGGAATGAACCTTTTTCTAGTATCTTGAAACATCAAATGGAACTATTTTCAATCATAAAATTTTAGGTCTGCGACTTCAGGAATTTTTTTAGTATATTTTTTATTTTATTTAGATCTTAGGGGTAGAAAACGAGAGATTCTGAAAGAGCTAGGGGGATGAAATTTATTTTTTAATCTTGAAACATGAAATGGAACTATTTCCAATCATAAAATTTTGGGTCTGGGACTTTGGGCATTTTTTTTAGTATATTTTTGATTTTCTTTTGGATCTTAGGGGTAGGAAACGAGGGTCCCGAATGAGCTAGGAGGATGAACCTCTTTTTATTATCTTGAAACATCAAATGGAACTACTTTCAATCAAAAAATTTTAGGTCTGTAAGTGAGCACATTTTTTATGATTTTTTCCTTCCTTAGGGGTTCATTTGGGGTGTATTCCGGAAGTACGGGAGGGTTGAAACTTTTCAGGAGACCTAAGAAATATAAAATGGAGCTATTTCAAACAATTAAATTTCAGATCTCGCGCAAAATTTTCTCTTTCGAAATTCGTTTTTATAAACGTTGAAAAATTCAGCAAGGTTCAAATAGTATTGTATTGTTCCAAGTAAATTATTTTTGTTCTTTTCCCAATTTAATATATATCACAATTTAATATATCATATTTCCAGACAATTATAATTGCTTTCTTGCTACGAAAAGACTCATAAACTACTCGAAAGTGGTTATAACAAGATTTCGTAATGAACAACTGTAATTTAAATCATTTGTTTATTGACAAGAAATATATATCACATTTCCAGACAATTATGATTGCTTTTTTGTCACAAAAGTACTGAAAAATCTTCAGAAGCGGTTGTAACAATATTATGTTATGAACTTCTATTCAAAAATTATTAAAAAACATTTATTTATTGACAAAAAAACATATGGCACATTTCATATCAATTACAATCACTCTTTTGTCAAAAAAGTACAAAAAAATGGCCAAGAAGTAATCAAAAGTAGTAACAGCAAGATTTTGTTATAAACAATTATTTGTTTATTAGCGGCAAAATACGTATTATGCATCTGGAATCAATTTTACACACATAGTTGGGACACAAACTTTAAAATATGTCCGTACATCTACTTTACGGTACGCTCAGGTGCTCTATGCAGAGAGAGTGTACTTTCCAAGGTCATATCTCGTGACCTATTAGGGCTAGGACCCTTTTTTTAACTTATGCCAATTATGACTTCACTTTTATTAATTATCGCAATTATCAAACTAAAAGGGCTGTAAAAGACTTTTTTTTTAATTTACGCAGACTTTTGTTTACTATATTTCATTTCCTAGCATCATCAACGTAAACTCAACCCGAAACGATTTATTTTAAAAAAATTCAACCTCATTTTTGTCCCTAAAAATAGGCAAAAACAATTGACTTTGAGGGGTCATAACTTATGACCTATTATAGTTAAAACATTGTTCTATTTTTGGAATCACAGGAAATTGAGTCTCCTTTAACTTACCTAAGGAACACTTATCTGTAATATTTAGGAAGAAAGGTAAAGAGTGGTTTTTTAGACTTGACGATTTTTCGCAGAAAATCCAAAAAAGTGAGCAATTTTCAATGTACCATAATGCGGAACCTATTTAAGATAGGGGATGATTTTTAACAAAATGTACTCCTAATTCATTTCTCTTTCTTTCATTCATTAGACATTTTGCTCTACAATGCAATAGAAATTATCCGTCCTTGCAAACGCAAAATTTGGAAAAATTAAAGAAAGAACCGGGTTTCCTCGTATTCGAGGTAACATTTTTAATATGTCAAATAGGACCCCTTAATGATAATCTTGGTGTCTGAAGGCGAGAGAAGTTCTTGTCATCCTCTCAATTTTCTATCAGTTTCCATTTCTCAATTCATGAACCAACGATGAAGCTGTATATCAGCAACTAATTAATAAAGCATGCGATCGCGGAAATTCAAATTCACCAATTGCGAACACTCCCCTGGCTCTCATAATTATTCCAGACAATTACTGATGTTGACCCAAAAGCAGATTACGGGTCGAATCATCACCCTGGTACGAGTTTACTTTTCTCTTTGCTGAATATCAAGATTTATGTCTCACATCAATTCCTTCGAGAAGAAGTGATTTCAGCCCAAATTTATTTCCAAATTCTAGGTTACGAATTTGTAACGTGTCGCGAATTCCCACAAAAAAAGGAAACAAATCGTGAATTGAATCTCTAGAACAAATGGACCTGAGAGACGAACTGATGCCCAAGTCCAGAGGATGGTTTACTGGTACAGGAAAGGTTAATCCAGATAAGAAAGGTCAGCTCATTAGAGTTCATTTTCACGGTCTAGTCAGGTCGTGAACTCTTTCGTGGCTTTTTCCCACCCTTCTGACTTTTCCACTCTCAGATTAAATCCAGGATTTGGTCAAAGGTGGCCTGCAACAAATCCGGAATCTCCTCTGTCTTGCTGTGGAATAATAAAAAAGTACAAAACTAGGAAGGAAAACTATTTGTATCCTTTGAGTAACTAGTTTAGGGTAAATAATAAGTATTGTAAGTGGCTTATTATACTTATTATTATACTTTAACCATATGCTCTCTTACCAATTTAAAATCATACTTCTAGAGGGGCATATTGATGTAATGAGCAGTTGAGGACATCTGCTACCATACGGTATCTGTTTCTTCCTTCAAACAAAGTTATGAGTAATTACAAATTGCCAAACCAAACTGTTTCGTAGCCAATTTCAAATTTAAATTTGTTAAAAACTGAATTTGAAATAAAAATTTCATCATCAATCAATTTGAATCATCATTAAATTTGTTGAAGCTTCTTAGGCTTTAACGAATACATTCTCATCGTGTATTATTGGGATGAAAATTCTCATTTTTTTTTACATTTTTGGATTTTGAAAATGCCACAACTCTGACAATTTTTTTCTAACAAGAAAAATTATTCCGATAAATTTTTCTACTTTTTACGTACTACAAGAAGCCATACTTACAATTTTCAAGTCTTGAAAAAAAGTCCAAAAAAAGTTCCAAAATGCTCCCCCCTCAACTTTTCATCCAAAATATCTGGTTAACGAACTTGACCTGTCTTTTTGGTCATTGGGAACGTGTCCAAAAGTACGATCGAACATGATTATTCATTCGAAAGTTATCCGAGTTCACAGATTATTCTTCATTATTTTTTGTGCGATCAAAATTGGAAATTTCGATTTTTTGAGAAAATTCAAAAAGTTGTATTAACGATTTTTTATGACTCCCAAAAAGGAACCTTTTTTTTCTTCTGACTTTTTTTTTTAGTCTTGCGTTAGTTGGCTACAAATTCTTATTTTCGTTTATATTTTTGAATGTTGAAAATGCAACAACTCTGACAATTTTTTTTGGTCAAAAACAATCATGAGTATAAATAGTTTTAATTTTTACGTACTACAAGAAATTGTACATACAATTTTTGAGTCTTGGAAAAAGGTAAAAAAAAATGTTCAAAATGCTCCCCCTCTTCTATTTTTGATTCAAAATAGCTGTTTAACGAACTCGACTTGTCTTTTTGGTCCCCTAAAATGGGTGCCAAAGCACGATCGAATAAGATCCTTCTTCCGGAAGTTATCGAGTTCACAGATGATTTTTTATCATTTTTTGTGCGCTCAAAATTGGAATTTTTGATTTTGTGAGAAAGTTCAAAAAGTTGTATTCAAGATCTTGTACGGATCCCAGAAGAAACATTTTTCTCTCTGAATTTCTTTTCAATCTTGCGTTATTTGGCTAAAAATTCTTATTTCTTTTTTATTTGTGAATTTTGAAAATACCATAACTCTGAAAATTTTGCTTTTATCGGAAAAAATAATTAGGATAGATTGTTTTACTTTTTACGTGGTATAAGAAATTGTACTTACAATTTTCGGGTCTTGGAAAAAAAGTCCAAAAATTTTTTCAAAATGCTCCCCCTCTTCGATTTTTCATCACATAGAACCAATACCTTTTCATTATGATGAGAATGTAATAATCTCTGTACTCGATAACTTTCGGAAGAATGGTCATATTCGATTGTGCTTTTTTTTTAATAACGAAATTTTCAGAGTTGTGGCATTTTCAAAATTCAAAAATATAAACGAAAATGAAGATTTTCAGCCAAACAACGCAAGATATGAAAAAAAGTTTGAGAAAAAAAATGTTGATTTTTGGGAGCCCTCCAGAATGATCTTAACAATTTTTCGAGTTTTCTCAAAAATCGAAAATTCAAATTTTGGTCGCCCAAAAAATGATGCAAAATAGAAAGATTTATTTTTTGGTCCAGTTATGCAAGGTACGGGAAAATATAAATAAACTAAACTTGTGCACCAAAAAAAGATCTAGAAATTGGGAAATATTAACTTTTCGATAGGACAAGTAGTTTTTGCTTCATTTATAAGAAATCATATAAAAAATGGAAAAAATGAACTTTTGGATAATTGACACAAGCTTAGAAAAAATCAAATAGACGAAAGTTCTTTACCAGGAAAATATCTTCAAATGTGTTATCAACTTGTTTAACAGGATATGTAGTTTTTGTTTTAATCAGGAAAAATAACTATAGAAATTAAATAATGAAATTTGATTGATAGAGATTGATAGAGAAAAGTTGTTCACCCAAAAATTATCTGTAAATTAGTTATAATTTTTCCCATTGGACGCGCAGTTTTTGTTTTGATCGTAAAAAATAGAATAAAAAACTGTAAAATTGAATTTCCTGAAAATCTACACAATATTTGAGAAAATTAGGCAACAAGTTTTCTCCATCGTTTTGGAAAAACTTTGATCGAGTGCGCAGCACGAGACACGCGATGAGAATTAAAGTAGTCAGCATTTCGCTTTTGAGTTTCACAAGCTTTTCATACAATTGTAGGGAGGTACAAAGGCCGAGCCCTAGACGCGCTCAAACTTGCGAGCTGCGCCCGATGAGAATGTGCCCGCGCAGCTGGCAGATTTTTCTTTCTGCAACTGTAATTGGAAGAATGTTTCTAGTATGTTAATTTTCTCTAGAATTATTCCCTGATACAACTGATAAATCCCAATTTATATATCAAATTTAATTTTTTTGCTCCACGAGACTGACAGCTATAAAATAGATATTAATGTCAGTACCTTATTAATTATTGCTTTCTTCTCACAGACTAATTTGATTTAATTAGGATCTTTCTATAAATTTTAGAAACAGATACACTGTTGATATATTCACACATCAGATATCTGGACGTTACTTTTATTTCGTCAAGTCATTCCATGATTGCCACCTGGCTCATCATCCTCGATTAGAGGTCCGTGTTTTGACTCGCCTTGAACCTGTTTGATATTTGGAGAGGCAATTTCACTAATCGTTAAATATGATACTTTATTTCAAGAAATTCTCATAAAATCAGCAGATAATCAAATTATATCTAATTTTAATTAAAGAGTAAATATTATTTTTCAAATGATATTCAAACAGAATTGGAGAATTTAAGGTATTTCCTGTATTTCAAGAGAAAGTGTTATTTTTATTATATTTTGTCACTCTTTAACGTAAAAGAGTATAGTAATTTACTACCAATTTTTTTGAATTAAGTGGGATTCAAAACCAGTTCGATACCACTGCATCATTAATAACCATGGCAGCAAAGGTAGCTTCCATAATAGATTGAGTTAATGAAAAATTTATCGAACTTGGCTCGCTTCCAATTTTTTAAATGTAATAAGTTCTAGGGATAGTCTATATACTAATCAACGCAACATAGCAATATGTATTCCGATCGATCCACGTCCAACGAGATGCAAAGTGGTAATCAAATTTGAATAATCTTTCCATCGCCAAATAAATCACCATCGAAGAATTCCGGCCAGTTTCTTAACTAGTTGAAGGAAATCTTCTATAATTTTGAAATTTCTAGTAATGAACTTATTCTCAGCGAATCTTTCATCGTCTATCGAATCAGAAAGTTTTTTTGTGGTGGAATTGGTAATGTGATTTATGAGTTATTTAAACTTCCTCAGATGTTGAACTCGGGGGAGATATTTTTCTTGTGTGGTTCTATAATCAAAATACCATTCTACCATTCTGATTTTGAAATGTTATATCGGGAAATATTCTGGCGAATTGAAAAAATAGATCTTGCAAAAAGGATTTATTTTACTGAAATAGGCTTTTCAAATTTTGATGATCTAATCTAGGCTAATTGCCGACCTGATTTTTGTAAATTTAAATTGAATAAGCATTCCTTTGAATTGTGTTTTAGGGAGGGGAATTGAAATACGAATAAACGAAAGGTTTTTTACATAATTTGAGGTATTGTTAGGTCATTTAAACAGGATTCAGATGAGCTGAAGAAAATTCGAAAAGCGAATTTCGTTAAATTCTAGTAAATTGTACAAAATATAACTAAATTCAGGTGATTGAGGTGAATTTCACTTCACCCAAATAATTTTTGAAGGATCTTCGAGAATAGTCATAAAATTAAATCATTACTGTTTCAATTATTTTTAATTTGAATTCTAATAAATTGAAGATTCGAGAAAATTCAAATTAATTTGAGTGGATTCCATTGAATTTCATTTATATTCTCCTTGACAATAAATCGCATTCGAGTATATTAAAATGAATTCTAGTAATTTAATTTTGAATTTCGATGATAGAAATTAGATACTATCCAATTGAAATTAAAGTCTTATACGTTTACAACAAATGACAGTAAATTCCATTCTGACTCTAGTTTTTTCGTTTTCAACTGTTGTCGATTCAATGAAGTTTTAGTGAAATCCAGGAATTTTAGGATTTAGTTTTTTGTAGTGACTCGCACTAATCTCGATTATTAATTTTCACTAATTCAAATAGTAATTCAGAGCTTAATCCCAAGTTATAGAAAAGCTAACGTTCATCTGCAATTGAAATTCAACAATTTGAGAAGCGAGATGTTTTTTACTAATTTTACTTCAGTATATATATTTGACTCACATGAAAAATGAGTTATTCTTTACGTTTGTGAATTTTTTTTCTTATCAACAGAAGAATCAGTTCAGATATAAATTAATGAATGACTTACAAAACTTTGAGTATAAATTAGTGATTTTTTACTAATTCAGGAGTCGAATGTTTACTAAATATTATAGTGAACGAAATCACTATTTTAATCAGTTAAATTTTACTCTCTTTTAATTGATAGTATTTGAAAGAATTTATGTGGATTTATTTGAAATAAAATTCCTTGAATATGAGGTAATTCCGAGAATTTTGAAGAATTTTTATATTAAATATTTTTCTTCTAGGTTCTAAGTTTTTCAAGCATTGAAATTTTGGATATTGAATTATTGTAAATCTTGAATGCATCCAAATTTGACTTGGGATATATAATTCGAATGCTTTGAGGAACAGTTATAGAGACAATATCAGAACAATGATAATTGAGCAATTCCTGAAAATATAAATAATTGATATGGATTTCTAATGGAATCGCTCTCCCAAAATTCGACTAGCTCTTAATCGAGCAGTTTGTGAGAATTTCCAACAGATTCCTGCAGGAGATTGGTGATCTCCTCAGTGTGTAACTCAAACAATAATAATTCGTTTACAATAATAAAGCGTGAACGAGTTACGCTTACCCCGAAAGGGATTTGGCTTAATCGTATAATAGAAAAATAATCGAAAATGATTATTGGATAATTGAAATTGATATTATGTCAGACAAATTGTGCAAGTATAATTTTCTTTGGTTGTAATAATATCGTGAAAGGATTTTCTTCCCCAATTTGTTAGGTAATTACCAAACATTCTAGAAAGTTAAAAAATATTGAAGTATGCTTCAGTACTTTCAAATGAATCATAGTGGATTCTGTTAAAGTCTAACAAAGTCGAGGAAATTCTAGTGACTTAAACAAGATTCTACTGAATTCGAGAATCTCAAATAAATTTCACTTTCATGAACTTATTTTTAGAGAACCTTCAAGAATCATCATGGAATTGAGTGACTATTTTGTTATTCGAAGTCGGATTTTCATAAATAAGAGTGACTTTTCTCAAATATAAATAATTTTGGAGGAACTTATGTCGTTTGAATTTTGGTAATTTTAAATCAAGTATCAGAATATTAAAATTAAATGTGGCTCAATTCGAATTGAATTTTTATAATAATGATTGGATCCTATTTAATTGGAATTGAGTTACTGCGAATTCAGAATAAATGATTAAAAATTTAATTTCGATTCTAGTGAAATCAGTTTTTATTACAGTAAATTTAAGTTAATTCTATTGTAATCCATCAAATTCAACAATGCATTTAATTGAAGTGAATCATAATGATCTCAAATTCAATTGAAAAGTCAATTTAACTGAATTCAAATCGATTAAATCGTACCCAATTTGGATTGATTGAACTTAAACAAAATTCATGTCAAGGAAGTTGGCACCGCCATTTTGGATTTTTCAAACAATATTTTGTGCTGAATTGTGCTAAATTTGTTCTGAATTGTGCTGTAAAAGATTTTTTCAAAAAATGAAGATTGAAGACACAATTTCCGAAAAACGGTCGTAAGGACTAAGACAAAAGCTTGAGACCCACTCCGTCTGATTGCGGGTTCGATTCCCGTCTCCCACACTGGAGAGGTTATGTGAAGAAGAGGTCAGTAAATGTAGAGGATATGTGTTGCGTAATAACTCTCAAACACGTAAAAGGGAAAAATTTTAAACAAATATTTCAGAATTGATATGACTCGAATTTGCGGATTAATTTTGATTAATTAAAGTAGTGAAATTGAGCTGAATCCGAAAGTATAAAAGGAACTTATGTTTGACTTTAATTGAAATTTGAGGATTGAAATCTCTTAGAGTTGTTTTTCTAGTCCGATTGGTTCAGTATATATTTGACTCACGAATTATAGAAAGTATTACACTCATCTCTCGAGACAAGGCCGCTCCAGATAGTGCTGGCTTCACGCTTGACTGCTCCTGTATCCCTCTTCCCTCCGAGCGTCTCTTGACGGCCTATACTCAAAACCATCGCTCGAATAGGCAGGGCGGTACTGTGTAGTCCAAAGTTGTTTACTTGGCGACTCTCTGCGTACGGCGTTTAGAGACTATGCGGCCCTGAGTATTGACATAATTTTCAACCCTAGAACTGATTATTATCGACTCATGTTTGAATCATGATTATTTCAGAATTGAAATTGATATTTTGTCAGCCAACATGTGCTACCATAATTTTCCTTGGTGATAATACCATCGTAAAAGGGTTGCTCTAACCAATTTAATAGGTAATTACGAAACAAGATGTAACAAACACATACTCTAGAGGACGTGTAAGACCCCAACTAAAATGCTCGTGCAAATTTAATACCAACATAACACCTGCCTGCACATTGTGCTACGATAGGGTTTCCTTGCGTCTCTCTGAGATCTCATAGTGTTGGAGCAGTACTCGAAGCTCAAAGCCCGAAGCTGCTTTTGTAGTCGCGGTATAAAGATATTTCTCGCTTTGTAGGATTCTCTCTATCGTTCCTCGTCTGCGAGGTTCAATTATATTTTTATAAACTGGAATCCCGCAGATAGTCATCCCGATGACAGCCGTTCCGAGAATTTTACTGAACACGCCCTCAATCTCGGCCAATGCCTTGCGTTCAGAGTGGACAGTACCCAAGCAAGCAGTTTCGTCAATGCGCAAACGGGCACGTGCGTTTATGGTCTAAGGCCGTTTCTTTCAAGCCTGAAACCTGTCTATCTTCAGGATTCCATTTTAATGAGGCTGCGGCATCGTAAGTGTTATTTTCCAACACTGAACATGTCATCCTAAACATGAAAAAAAGTTTTGGGTGATGTTAAGAGACATAGAAGTTGCGCCATCTTGTGTAGATTTCCAGAAATTAAACTTTTTTCTCCTGTGTTTCTGGACTTGTCATGAGACTCGCGATTTACAAGTGCATGCAAAATCGTGTTAAATGATTGAGGGTTCTTATCAGCTGAAGCAGCTCAAGTGTCGTATCTATTCTATCCCCATTTATAAATAAAATATATGCATAATATAGGGCTAGATTTTGGGAAAGCGGATATGCTTGATACTCTCAATTTACGGGAAAATTTGTTATATTATTTTCTTCAGAAAAATCAATGTAATTTCGGAAAGAGTTACGAAGAGTCCATTGAGTTAAGAATGGGTTGAAATCAGAAGTCGAAAATCGATGTTTAACAGAATATCTGGTTGTGCTCACCACAACATCTGGTTGTGCTTACCACAACATCTGGTCAATTTCACCAGAACATCTTGTCATGTTGACCAGAATCTTGTATTCCACAGCTACCAGAAATCTGTCTAGTAAATGATTCTGATTATCTTTCTAAGAAATTTTTGTTAAATTTACTCAAAATGCGAATTAAAACCACTGGAAAATGTCCGACCAGAAATTTCTAATACTTTCAACTAGAACTCACACTAAACATCCCTTGGACCGGGATTCCGATCCATTGGACTGGAAACCTAGTCAAAGCAATGACCAATATAAATCCAGTCCATTGGGCCAGAATTTTTCGTCCAAGCGGTATCTGGATTTTTCGAGATCTGAAATCTAGATTGCGCTAGTGTCGCGAACTGAAGCAAGGATGTCCAATTTTTATGATGCATTTTAATTTATGAATAAAACTGATTTTACGATTTTTGCGAAACATAAATTGACAAGATGGCGACTTGACTGGGAAACCGGGACGGACCGGGAAATGACCGGGAATTTTATTGACCGGGAAAAAACCGGGAAATCAACGGGAATTTGATTCGAAAATCGGGAAATTACTTGAGTTAACCTAGACAATTCAAACACCTAGACAATCCAAGTTAAATAGTTGAATATTTTTTATATCAGTCGAGGATTCATCTGATTGAAAACTCTTATGTTTGGTTCAAAATTACTTTTTAAGCCAAAAATGTAACTATTCTGTTTTTGGTTGAAAATGATTATCCCTATAGTTCGAAATTAATGAGATGGATCTTCAGGCCAAAGAATGAACTTTGCACAGAAGAAATTATTTTCCAGCCAAATAAATCAATTTTTCAGCCATCAAGAACAGTTTTCAACCAAAAATGAAGTAATTGTGTTAACTGTTGAAGAAAATAATTTCAAACCAATGAAAAACTAATTTTAAAAAAAGCATATCAATTTTAACCTGAAAAGTTGTAATTTCAACTAGAAAAATTATATTCTCATCAAAAGAGATAGAAGTGGACGAAAATTTCAAAAGCCGAGAGAAATTGTCAAACTAAGCTAGATTTTATAGTCAAGAAGGGAAGAAATTTCAATCAAATAATTATATTTCCTACCAAAAACGACAAATTCTTTACAAAACTGTTGAATTTTTGATCCAAAGATATCAATTTCTAATAAAAAAATTTCTCTTCAACAAAATAGGTGAACTTTGAACAAGGAAGTTGAATTACCAACATAAAATGATTTCTCATTCGAAAGCATAACGAATTTCACTCAGATTATATCATCGCTGAATCTTTGAGATTTCAAGCCTAATAGACGAATTTCCAATCAAAAAATATGGGCTCTGAGTCAAAATTCGATCAGAAAAGAGGAATTTCCAACCAAAAAATATAGAGTCTCAACAAAAAGTTTAATTTTGAACTAATGTTGAAATTACAACCAAACTAGATAAGTTTTCAACTAAAAATGGATGAATTATATTTTTGATGATATATTATATTTTCACAAAATTGAATTTTTAACTGAAGAAATCAATCTTTAGCCGAAAAAACGAACTTGAACCAAAACAGATGTTTTCAATCAAACAGTTTACTGTTGTAAGAAAAGAGATCAGTTTTGAACCAAAAATAGAATAATTGATTTGGAAGTTGAGAAAAAATTAGTTTAGAAGATTAAAAAGCATATTTCCAATGGAGAAATAAAATCCATCAACCGGAAAGTTGCAACTTCATAAGAATTAAATTTACATAAAAAAAGGATAAAAGTGGAAAAACAATTTTCAACAACCGATATGAATGTCCAGCCAAAATCCAATATTCTTTTTCCAATATCCAAAGTTTCATTCAGCATGAACCAGTTGAATTTTCAATATGAAAATACATATTAACTTCCAACAAAAGAGGTTTTTTTCCAACCTAATAGTTTAATAATCCACCAAAATAGTTGGATTTTTACTCAGAAAGGAATATTTTGTTCGAGAAGAAAAAAAATTTTATCCAAATGGTTGAATTTCCAAACAAAGTTGATGACTCCTTAACAAAATTGTTAAATTCTCGACTAAAAGAATAAATTAAGTTCCTGATAGAAGAGAAGAATTATAAAACTCAAAAGAAGAATTTCTCACAAATCAGTTGAATCTTCAACCGTACAATAGAAAAATTAGAACAAACAAGCTCATTTTCGATCAAGTTGTCTAATGTTCCACAAAAATAGTTAAATTTTTACCTCGATTTTTACCGAAAGAGTTGCATTGTCGAACAAACTGTCTAATTAACGAGCGATGGCGATTACTTGGAAACATTATTTAAATTGAATTTTCACCAAAATACTAAGATTTTCAACGAAAAAAGGCGAACACTCAACTAAGAATGTTTTATTCGTCTTTGGTTTCAAAGTCTGCCTGATGAGCTAATATTATCCTCGCATAGTAGGTGTTTGCTATCTGAAAGTAAATGTTAATTTAAAATGTATATAAAATTTTCGTCTCCTGGTTCAAAAATATTAACTTCAATCTAAAACATTTCAGCTATAGTCTTATTTCATTCTTCCTTTATTTAATATTCTATCCTGCAGGATAGAATATATAAAATGAAACTATAGCTGAAATGTTATTACACCATGGTGTAATAACAGTTAATATGCAAAAAGCGAATATAAATTAATTTCTGTTGTATCTTGAATGAAGAACTTTTTGTTTCGCTCTTGAATCGCACTATCTTTTATTCAAAATACCAAAGAGAACGATGCACACATTTGACCCCCAAGGGAAATATTCTCCTCGTTTCTATCGACGATTCAGAGTGGTTTTTGATTCAATATTTTCATTTATCTGTGATTCTCAAAAGCGGTGCAAGAGGAGCCTTTGTTTCATCCGACTAAACGACATTTTCCATAACATACATTGTACGTCAATTTTGTCATCAATTTCGTAGGTACAGCAAAACACGAATTAACAATAATGATTGATTTGGCTCGTAAATCTTGAATCATCACAATCTCGTTCATTTATGGTGTTTAATCCTTTTTTATATTGTTGACTTTTTCAACTTGTTGGTCAGCAATAAATGCCGAGTTTGGAAGTTGAAATTCAAAATGTCATGTCGTGTTGGACGGCTGAGCGATTCGGCAATCCATTCAAGTCAAGAGGGGTGGGAGGTATGGGGTCACTGATGGTTGCCTAAAACACGAATCGTTGTCCGATGCAATCGTATACGGCTTTGCACGAGCATACACATGGGGACTGTGCGATTCGGGTAATCGCATTTTCGTTAAATGCTCACTGCTATAACCTTTGCAGAAAAATGGAAATTTTACAGTTGTTATTTGCGTGATATGCTCTCCATTATTATTATTTGAAGAGCGTTGACCTGGAAGAGAGTGAATTCTATATTCCAAGCTTTAAGAAACAATAAGAAAATGGAATTATATTTTACCCATAGGAAATTCGGATGGAGGGGGTGAAATCTGACTGGAGAATCGGGAAATCAGGGAAATAATGAGAAATTGGATTCTGTGACCGATATGTTCCTATCAAATTAACTAATGTTCATTATAAAATAGGTTTCATGCATGAGGCATCACCCGTGTAGAAACATCCATTTTTGACCTTTTTTCAATTAGGGCAGTGTTCAGATACTTACTAGAATAACTAGCCTAGTGAGTCTTGTCAGGACCATTCGAGGCACTGCTAAGATTTCCATTTTTTGTGACCACTAAAGCTATGGTAGTCTAGTAAGGCCCTTATCTTTCCTGATTAAAATAAAAAAAAAACGAAAAAATTCGAGGCAGGAACTCTTCGGTTCTCAGTCAGCATGAGTTGCCTCTTCTCCGCAAATTGTTGGCAGAGAATTCGTCTTTTTACATTCTCATCATAATGAGAAGGTATTGGTTTTATGTGAAAATTGACTTTCGCGGAATTTATTCAATCTCTACGTTTTGAGACCTCCTGATTCCGAAATATTACATTAAGCACCTAGGGATAGACAGATGCGTTTTTTGTCGAGCGCGATGTTTAGCGAACGAGTCGAAGGTCGAGTGTGCCGAAGGCGCACGAGACCGAAGACGATTTGGCTAAAAATTCTCATTTTCGTTTATTTTTTTGAATTTTGAAAATCCCACAACTCTGACAATTTTGTATTCATTAAAAAAAATCATAATTATAAATGGTTTTACGTTTTACCTACTACAAGAAGCCGTACTCACAATTTTTGAGTCTTGAGAGAAAAAATCCAAAAAAAATTTCAAAATGCTCCCCCTCTTCTATTTTTGATCCAAAATAGATGGTTCCCGAACTCGATTTGTATTTTTGGTCCCTCAAAATTGGTGCCAAAGCACGATCGGATATGATCATTCTTCCGAATGTTATCAAGTTCGCAGATTATTTTTCATTTTTTTTTCGTACGATCGAAATGGGAATTTTCGATTTTTTGAGAAAATCCAAAAAGTTGTATCCACCATCTTGTAAGGCTCTCTTGAAGAAACATTTGTTCTCTCTGACTTCCTTTTCCATCTTGCTTTATTTTGCTCAAAATTCTGATTTTCGTTCATATTTTTGAATTTTGAAAATGCCACAACTCTGACAATTTTGTTTTTATCAAAAATATCATGAGGATAAATTGTTTCATTTTTCACCTACTACAAGAAACCATACTTACAATTTTCGAGTCTTGCAAAAAAAAGTAAAAAAAAAATGTTCAAAATGCTCCCCCTCTTTCATTTTTTATCCAAAATAGCTGGTTAACGGACTTGACCTGTCTTTTTGGTCC
>WSXT02236894.1:0-15874 GCA_011762715.2 Neuroterus valhalla
GGCGGGAGGGGGGGGTGAAAATGGTCGAAAAAACGTTACGTAATATTTGAACGCTCCCTTAATGGTTTGTTTAGCTTGCCATGAACTGAATTAAAACTTTTTAATGACTTGTGAAATTCATTCTGGAAATTGTGACCATGGTGTCGACCCACGGTGGTTCAAGATCCCAAAAAGCTGGCCAAAACCTCAGAATTCGAAGTTTACCAGCTGAGGTAGATGTTCATTTATACTTCTTCAGGGGGTGTTGGAGCATTATTTTGTAAAAGGGCAAGTCACCATATTCAAAACTGTCCTTGTGGCGAGCACTTAAACTTGACTCTTCGCCGAAGATGCGCCCATCAGTTTGTTTTTCGAGTTAAGAGCGTTCGACGAAAAATGTTGTTATTCTGTGAGTTCGTGCCAGAAACAGATAGGGTGAAATGGACGATACTTCTTAAGGTACGATAAATCGTTGCTTGCTTCCGGATTTGCATTTCGAACAAGTATGTTTATGATATTGGGAGTGAAATGTGCATGTCCAAATTTTTTTTCATACAATTCTGGAATATTCATAGTGAATTTTTTTGCCTGCGAGTGCGCGCACCGGGATTTCCCGTTTCGATTGTCAAAAAGTATCAACTTTTTGATTCCTTCAACAAAAGCTGCCCCGAGCTGCCCCCGTAGAAATAAATGCGCTTTCTCTACAACCGCGTGGGAGTGTTCACCCGCGCTATAGCCCCCCAATCCCTGACTTTCTATGCGCTACATGCAATGCCGAAAAGATACTCATTCGAAATGAAAGTAATTTATTCAGTGACGTTCGAATTTACCCTTGGAAAAGTTTAAAATGTGCTGGACACAATGCGTAGGGTGTCCAAATTGAATTTTACCATTTTATGAAATTAGGGTATTTATTAGTTAAAGTATTTAATTTTCTCATCAAAAAATATAACGGATAAATAAATAATATGAAAAAACTATAAATATGTAAACAATAAATATATGTAACAGTAATAAATGTAAGGAAAACATTGTGAAAGAAAAGTGACTTTAGAATAAAAACTTCGGATTTTTGGCGTAAAAAGTTTATAAACTGGTAAATAAGGTAATACATTTTTTGCTCCGTTATTGACAAGATTCAAGACGCGGGTCGTGAAATGGAAACGCCTCAAAATTTTCGAATATGTGGAATCCTTCAAGGGCCTGAATCTTGAAAATGAAATCACGACTCCAGGGACGAAGTTTCTCGGTATACCAGCTGATTCTTTTACTATTTACCAACCCTCGCGAGAGGCTTTGACCATGGAATAGAAATAGAACAATAGAAAACAATAGAAAATTTTGGAAAATTGTCCGCCATTTTGGGTGCGCTTCTTCGAATTTTGAATTTTCAATATCATTTTTTGAATCAGTGAACCAAAAAAAACTCCTTTGTACTTATTTTCGTGGAAAACAATAGAAAAATTTGGAAAAGTTTCCGCCATTTTGGGCCCGTCATTTTGAATTTTTGATGTCATTTTTGAAATCAGTAACACAAAAAACGCGATATAAACACTCGGGAAGTCATGAATATCAACTTTTTGAGTGTTTCAATAAATATAACAGCCACTTTTTTGTTTTGAAAGAGGCACTTTTAGTCGCTTTTAGTCACTGTTTAGCTCAATTTAGTTACTTTTGTCACTTTTCTAAGGTACATTAGTCTGTGGCAGCCCTGTGCATACCCTGCAAGTAATCGGTAAAGATTTGTGAATAACGGGGACAAGATGATATTGATTGTAGCATCTTCCTCTTTGTTTTAAAATTTTGTCCCTCGACATGCTTCTCGACATCAAGTGCATACTTCGCATATTCTATAAAGAGTGTAAAGGCAAGGGACTCAAGATTCTTATTAGCTGCACCAGCGATTCTTAAACTCGTTCTTATCTACTTTTGCAAAGGAACATAATGTGATCAATAGCTTTTATATTCATTAAAAGAAGATACTTTGAAACATGACCGTCAAGAATATAATTCTTGAGTATAAGTTTTTCTTTTAAGTATTTGATGGCTTATCTTTGCTGATCATCTAAACTTTCTTCTTGTTGAAACTATAAATAGCTTATTCCATTCTGATCATAATGAGGTTAGTCTTATGTGAGAATTGACTTAAGCGGAATTTAGACTCGATAACTTTTGAAAGACTAATCGGATTGTTGCCCTTTGGCACATATTTTGAGGGACCAAAAAGACAGGTTGGGTTCGTTAACCAGCTAATTTAGATGGAAAATGAAACAGGGGAAGCATTTTGAAAAAAATTGTGGACTTTTTTTCCAAGATTTAAAAATTCTTAGTACAGTTTCTTGTAGCAAGTAAAAAGTGAAACAATTTATCCCAATCATTTTTTTCGATAAAAATAAAATTGTCAGAGTTATGGTATTTTCAAAATTCAAAAATATAAAAGAAAATGAGAATTCTTAGCCAAATGAAGCAAGATTGAAAAGAAAGTCAGAGAGGAAAAATATTTCTTTTTGGGGGCCCTACAAGATCGTGAATACAACTTTTTGAATTTTCTCAAAAAATTGGAAATTCCCATTTTGTTCGCACAAAGAGTAATGAAAAAAAATCTGCCCGCCGCGCGAGCACATTTTCATCGCGCGCGGCTCGCTTTGCTCGCAAGTTTGAGCGCGCCAAGGGCGCGCGTCTTTTGGGTCTCGCGCTCTGCGCTCGGTTATAAATTTACCTCGCGCTACGCGCTCGGCCTTTGCACCTCCCTACGGTTTTATATAAAGCTTGTAAAACTCAAACACGAAATGTCGACTTCTTTAATTTGATGAGTGTGAATTCTCTTTTGTTAAAGCTTATTCGGCTTTAACGAGTACATTCTCATCGCGTGTCTCGTGCCGCGCACTCGATTAAAGTTTATCCAAAGCGATAGAGAAGTTTTTTTGCCTAATTTTTTCACATGTTGTGTAGTTTTTCTAGACATTCAATTTTTTATTTTAGATTTTATTTTTCACAATTAAAACAAAAACAGTGCGTCCAATGAAAAAAATTATAACAAATTTAGAGATAGTTTTTGGGTGAACCACTTTTCTCTATCAATCTTCTGTGTTAGCCTTCGTCGTTTTTTCAAAAATTTTATTATTTCATTTTTATAGATATGTTTGCTGATTGAAATGAAAACTACATATCCTGTTAAAGAAGTTGATAACACATTCAAAGATATTTTCATGGTGAAGAACTTGCGTCTATTTGCTTTTTCCTAAGCTTGTCTCAATTGTCCAAAAGTTCATTTTTTCATTTTTTATATGCTTTTTTATAAATGATACAAAAACTATTTGTCCTATCAAAAAATTAATTTTACCAAATTCGTAGATCTTCTTTTGGTGCACAATTTTAGTTCCTTCATATTTTCTCGTGCCTTACATAGTTTGACCAAAAAATGAATCTTTCTATTTTTCTTTTTTTTCTGTGCGATCAAAATTTGAATCCTCGATTTTTTGAGAAAACTCAAAAAGTTGTGAAGATCAAAAGAAGCATTTTTTTCTTCAAACTTTTTTCCATACCTTGCGTTGTTTGGCTATAAATCCTCATGTTCTTTCATGTTTTTGAATTTTGAGAATGCCACAACTCTGACAATTTTGTTTTTACCAAAAAAAATCATGAGGATAAATTGTTTCACTTTTTAGCTACTACAAGAAACCGTAATTACAATTTTTATATCTGGTCAACGAACTCAAACTGTCTTTTCGGTCCCTCGAAATGGGTGCCAAAGCACGATCGAATATGATCTTTCTTTCGAAAGTTGTTGAGTTCACAGATTAATTTTGATTGTTTTTTGTGTGATCAAAATTGGAATTTTCCTTTTTCCAAGAAAATTCAAAAAGTTTTATTCACGATTTCGTAGGGTTCCCAAGAAGAAATATTTTATTTCTCTGACTTTCTTTTCAATTTTGCGTCATTTGGCTAAAAATTCTCATTTTCTTTTATTTTTTTGAATTTTGAGAATACCAAAACTCCGAAAATTTTGCTTTCATCGAAAAGAATGATTGAGATAAATTGTTTCACTTTTTATGTGCTACAAGAAACTGTACTAAGAATTTTTGAATCTTGGAAGAAAAAAGTCCGAAAAAAAATGTTCAAAATGCTCCCCCTCTTTCATTTTCCATCCAAATTGGCTGGTTAACGAACCCAACCTGTCTTTTTGGCCCCTCAAAATGTGTGCCAAAGGGCAATCCAATCCGATTAGTCTTTCAAAAGTTATCGAGTATACAGACGACGACGACGACAACAGACAGACAGACACCAACGTAAAAACTACTTTTTCGGAGTCAGGAGGTCTCAAAACGTGGAGATTTTATAAATTCCGCGAAAGTCAATTTTCACATAAAACCAATACCTTCTCATTATGATGAGAATGTAATAATCTGTGAACTCGATAACTTTGAAAAGAATCATAATATTCGATCGTGCTTTGGCACCCATTTTGAGGGACCAAAAAGACAAGTCGTGTTCGTAAACCAGCTATTTCGGATGGAACATCAAAGAGGGGGAGCATTTTGAAAAATTTTCTGAACTTTTTTTTTCCAAGACTCAAAAATTGTAAGTACGGTTTTTGTAGTAGGTGAAGAATGAAACAGTTTATCCCCAAGATTTTTTTGATAAAAACAAAATTGTCAGAGTAGTGGCATTTTCAAAATTCAAAAATATAAACGAAAATGAGAATTTTAAGCCAAACAACGCAAGATATGAAAAAAAGTTTGAAGGAAAAAAATGTTACTTTTTGGGAGCCCTCCAGGATGATTTTTACAACTTTTGGAGTTTTCTCAAAAAATCGAAAATTCAAATTTCGGTCACACAAAAAAAAAATGAACAATAGAAAGAATCTTTTTTTGCTCACACTATGCAAGGTACGGGAAAATATAGGTGAACTAAACTTGTGCACCAAAAGAAGATCTACAAATTTGGTAAAATTAACTTTTTGATAGGACAAGTAGGTTTTGCTCCATTTATAAAATACCATAAAATGAATTCATTTCAATCAGGAAAAATAATAATAAAAATTAAATAATAAAATTTTTGAACCATCAAGCGCGAAGCGCAAGATCCGAAAGCCGTGCGCCCTAGGCGCGCTCAAACTTGCGAGCGAAGCGCGCGATGAGAATGTGCCCGCCCAGCGGGCAGATTTTTTTTATGCTAAGAAATTGTAATCAGCTTTATGTTGTAATTTCGTTAAAAGTTTGCAATTATGGTCTCATGGAGCCTGAAAAATATGCATGAAATTGAGAACATATCCTGTGAAAATTCAGTCCACGTACATAGGGTCTTCCAGAACATTTACAAGCAAATTGACTCGGCAACAATGAAACGACTCAGTTCACAGTTTAGCACTGGCAATCTTTGATCATAAAATCTACAGGGTGCTTTTTAAATAATTTGATAGAACAAGCATGGATCACTTCCACTGCTCTCATAAATATTTCATCTCCTATTAGCTCCTTTCATCAATATAAGGTTAAAGCGTCAATCCTTATTATAAAAAATTGATCAGAGTAGGTGGATTTTTAGGACAGACAGAAGAAATCTTCCGCTAGAAAAATTGTTCACTTGGTTGTATTGTCTCCAGAAACACTTTTAACTATGCGTGTAGAAAATGGAACCTTGAAACTGACATTATTCTATATACGTCGCCAACATGAATATATTTCAGGTATTCATGAGTGAGAGATAATTACGCAGACTTTATTATTAAATTTACGCAAAAAAAATATATACATTGTCGTGACTGCATATAGGAGAATTTTGCAAAAAACAGCGTTTCTCAGTATCGATTTAATTATAAGTTCCCTTCAAGAGTGGCAAACCGCTCGTAATAGTATTAGAATAAAATTTGTCCGAACAAAAGCGATTGTCAATAACAATGAAAAATAATGTGAATAATGAAACATTGCTTTTAACTTGCCAAGCAATAAGTAAATATTTATCATCTACTCATGCAGTGGGATTCACTTCTACGCACAACTTTTTTTTTTGATTTCCTCTTTTTTTATGAAGGCTCTTGCACTTGAAAGCGACATTAGCACCTTGCGAATTCAAATTCAAAGTCGACCGGCTCATAATATTGGCAAATACCAAAGTGGAAATGACTTCTCTACGAATTGTAAGTCTTTATGAGGATTCCTTGAAAATAATGTTTAAAGGGAGTTTACTAGACGGGAAGCAAACGTCATATGTTTGTCCTGCAATTCCGGCAGAGGATCAAAGGAAAAGGAGAGTCTTGTCCATAAGATTTTTGTTTTTCCTACGCAGATTTAAAAACCTGGCAAAAGTACACAAACCGAAGCGAAAATACGCAGAAGGTAGTAAAACATGGTTCTCATTGTCTGAAAACACTTCAAACGACAGGAATGAGTTCATTATTTTTTAAAGTAATTTCTACAAATATTTTTTAAACAATTAAGTATAGTGGAAACCAGTGCCTACACAGAACTATGGGAAAAAGTGATTGGGTTTCGGAGCAAAATTTCTTTAGTATTATTTTATGGGTAGCAATATCAAAACAAATATTATAATTAGCGTTTTTACTACTTCTTGCTATTTTTTAGTTGATAAATGTGTTAAGGCATAGCAATTAAAAGCTGGTCCGCTCAAAGATGATCATTTTCGGGGTGGCGACTTGACCGAGAAACCGAGAAAGACCGGGAATTTTATTGACCGGGAAATAACCGGGAAGTGACCGGGAGTTTAATTGAAAACCAGGAATTTACTTGAAGAACGTTTTAAAAATTTTTTGCTCTGTGAAATTTTTTTTGCTGACTCAAAGTTTATAATTGAATTGATGGTAGGGAATTTCAGAAAATAATTATAGTTTTTTTTAAGACATGAAGTTTCAGTGAAGAAGTAGAATATTTCACTTTACACTTGTTTATTGAATATCAGATTTTCTTGCGAAAAATTCAAGTATTCAGTTGAACATTGATTTTTGAATTTGAAAATTAAACCATTTCTTTGAGAATTTGTATACTTCAAAAAAAAAAAAAAATCTGCCTTTTTTGTAGAAAATTAATCTTTATGGTTAAAAATTCATCTTTTTGATGTAATATCATCTATTCTTCTAAAGATTCATCATTATAACTGAAAATTCATCAGTTTCGGTTAGAAATCAATTGCTTCAACTGAAAATTTAACTGTTTCATTTTTATGGAAAATTGATCTTTTTTGTTCAAAATTCGACATTTCGGTTGAAATTTGTCTTTTTGAATTGAACATTCAATTATTTCGTTGAAATTTCACATATTTTGTTGAAAAATCGCGATTTTTTGATAGGAAACTATTTTCTTCTTTGGAAGTTAATATTCTCCTTCAAAAATTCTCCTTTAAGATTAACAATTCAAGTTGCACAGTTGAACATTTTTCATTTTTGTTTAAAAATTTCTATTTTTATGGTTCAAATTTCAACAATTTTGTTGGAAAATTGTATTTTTTGGTTGAAAATTAATTTTTTGTCAAACATTGAACTAATCTAGTTAAATGTTCATTTCATTTCAAAATTAGTTTTTCTGGTTTGAAATTCAACTGATTTAGTAAAACATTTACAATTTCATTTGATTCTTCATCATTTCGTGTAAAAATGTAATAATTTGTTTGGAAGTTAGTTTTTTTGTTTGTTGAAAGCTATTTTTTTTGTTATAAGTAATTTTTTCCAACTGAAAGTTTAACTTCTTCAAATTGACAATTCCATAGTTTTAGTTAAAAATTCATTATTTAGGTTAACATCCGTTTGTTCAATTTTAAATTTGAGTATTCAATTTTTCGTTCACAATTTATCTTTTTCAGTAAAGTTTGACTTATCTGTTTGAAAACTCAACTCCTTCAGATAAAGATTCTTTGTTTTCACATAAAACTCTTATGTTTAATTTCAAACTATTTTTTCAATCCAAAAATGTCACTATTGCGTTTTTGTTTGAAAATTTTTATTTTTACAGTTCAAATTTCAACAATTCTGTTTAAAAAATCGTATTTTTTGGTTGAAAATTAATTTTTTGTCAAACATTGAACTAATCTAGTTAAATGTTCCTCATTTCAGATCAAAATTAGTTTTTCTGGTTTGAAATTCAACTACTTTAGTTGAACCTTTACAATTTCAATTGATTCTTAATCATTTTGTGTGAAAATGTAATAATTTGTTTGGAAGTTAGTTTTTTTGTTTGTTGAAAGTTAGTTTTTTTTGTTATAAGTAATTTTTTCCAACTGAAAGTTTAACTTCTTCAAATTGACAATTCCATGGTTTCAGTTAAAAATTCATTATTTAGTTAAACATCCATTTGTTCAATTTCAATTTGAGTATTCAAATTTTCGTTCACAATTTATCTTTTTCAGTAAAGGTTAACTTATCTGTTTGAAAACTCAACTCCTTCAGATAAAGATTCTTTGTTTTTGCATAAAACTCTTATGTTTGGTTTAAAATTATTTTTTCAATCGAAAAATGTTACTATTTCATTTTTGTTTGAAAATTTCTATTTTTATGGTTCAAATTTCAACAATTCTGTTGAAAAATTGTATTTTTTGGTTGAAAATTAATTTTTTGTCAAACATTGAACTAATCTAGTTAAATGTTCATTTCATTTGAAAATTAGTTTTTCTGGTTTAAAATTCAACTACTTTAGTAAAACATTTACAATATCATTTGATTCTTCATCATTTTGTGTAAAAATGTAATAATTTGTTTGGAAGTTAGTTTTTTTGTTTGTTGAAAGCTATTTTTTTTTGTTATAAGTAATTTTTTCCAACTGAAAGTTTAACTTCTTCCAATTGCCAATTCCATAGTTTTAGTCAAAAATTCATTATTTAGTTAAACATCCATTTCTTCAATTTCAAATTTGAGTATTCAAATTTTCGTTAACAATTTATTTTTTTCAGTAAAGGTTAAGGTATCTGTTTGAAAATTCAATTCTTTCAGATACAGATTCTGTGTTTTAGCATAAAACTCTTATGTTTGGTTTATAATTATTTTTTCAATCCAAAAATGTCACTATTTCGTTTTTGTTTGAAAATTTTTATTTTTATGGTTCAAATTTCAACCATTCTGTTGAAAAATTGTATTTTTTGGTTGAAAATTAATTTTTTGTCAAACATTGAACTAATCTAGTTAAATTTTCCTCATTTCATTTCAAAATTAGTCTTTCTGGTTTAAAATACAACTACTTCAGTTGAACATTTACAATTTCATTCGATTTTTCATCATTTCTTGTAAAAATTTGTTGAAAAAGTTTTTTTTTTTTTTTTTGGTTGAAAGTTAGTTTTTGTGTTACAAGTAATTTTTTTCTCAATTGAAAATTGAATTTATTCCATTTGGGAATTTCATATTTTCAGTTGAAAATCTATATGTCCAGTTATAAACATCCTTTTTTCAATTCAAAATTTGAGTAATAAAATTTTCTTTAACGATTTATCTTTTCAGTAAAAGTTAATTTATCTGTTTCAGAACTCAACTTTTTTTTCTGTAAAACACTTATGCTTGTTTTAAAATTGGTTTTTATAAACTACAAATGTTACTGTTCCATTTTTGGTTGAAAATAATCATTTTTGAAATTCAACTGTTCTGGTTGAAGATTTATAATGTTATCTGAAAATTCACCACATTGGTTGAAAAAGGAACTTTTTTGTTAGAAATCCAGTTTTCTTTGTTGTCGCAGATTAATTGTTCCAATTGTAAGTTTAACTGTTCCAATTTTTGTAGAAAAAAATGATATTTTTTGTGGAAAATTAGAGTATTCTTTTCAGAATTGTTTTATTTTGCAATGTTTGATGTGTTGTGTTAAAGGATGTGACTGAGAATTTGAAATCTTCTGCCGGATCGCCACACTGATTTTGTTTTCAAATTAAATTGCCTTTACTATTCTTTAACTGGTTCCTTCGAATCATTACACTCTTGGATTGAAAACTGCACTAGTGATTATTTAACCACTTAACAATTTTGGAATAATGATTTTTGATGATTGTTTCATAAATTTATACACCATGCCCTTTGACAACTTACTGGAAAGGCCTATAAACATATCGGATAAATGGTTCATCACTTATCAATTTTTTTGCTATTCACCTCGTACCGGTTTTCCCTATACTGAAAAAGAAAATTTAATTGCTACAATTGCTACAATGTGAACTGCATTAGCATACACTTGACAGTTGCACTCATTGCTGCGATAAATTAAGAATTGTCTATGTTCCAAAAGACCATGTAAAATTGTAAAAACAGACTTTGACGTATGCTTGACGTCAAAAAATTTAAAATCAAATGTTTAGAAATCTTCCTACTACATTAGACTGCGTCGTCATTAAATCTTTCATCAATGTTCTTGAGTAGCAAATTTTAAATAAGTAAAAGTTGTGCCAATGATCTTGGCATTATAGTTATCAAATCAATGTATTGATACGAAGAATACAATTGGTACAACAATATTTTTTTTCCAACCCTAGCGTGTTAAGTCTTAAATCTTTCAATATTTCAGTACCTAATGAGCGGTTGGGCGAAAGGCTACAGCTTCCGGTGTCAACCAGTCGATTACTCGAATCATCCTCTAGCTGTTAGGATGGCAAATACGTGTTGGTGGTATTACTTCAGCAAGTTCACCGAATTCTTTGACACTGTAAGTTTGATTTATTCGTAATCTTAAAATAACCATGTTATGTACAAATCTCTTATACATATTTATCACCTTTCTCCTCTCTTTGGACAACTTGCCTTTTTTTTATTGAGCCACATTTCTTGTTCAGTAAGATTATGCATTCCGTGAACCTAGATTCTATCCATATTATTATTTTATCTGATGTTCATTTGCTTTCTTGAAACCAAATGAATGTATCAGTGATGTTGCTTCTTCTTATAATGTAATTTATTAAACTGTTATTATGAAAATAAAGAAATTTACCATTGGGGAAAGAAAACTAAAATCAAATTTCTTTTCAACGTCCGAAATTCGAGTCGAAATTCCGGTAGAGAGCAACACGGCTTTCTCTTGGGTTTTGACTTGATGGGATATTTTTTACCTTGATAAGGGTGTTTGGTGAACATCGAAACGTTGGTAGATATTTCGAATATTTTTGTTTTGGGTTTTTTGAAAAAAAAAAAAAAAATACGAAAGATAGAAAAAAGAGAAAGAAGGGGATTTGGAGGTTGCTTTCTCGTTCATCTTTCCTCTTTTTTCTTCACCTTTTTTATTGTTATTAATAGGCATATTCGAAGGTGTTTCTCCAAATTTGGTCGCTGGATTCTTGGTTTTTTGTTCAATTGCTAGGATTTGAAGATTTTAAACTGTTATTCTTAACAAGTTTTTTTACTTTCTGAATTCGGTACCTACCTGACAACCATTTTTGATAGAACTCGTGGTTTCAATTTCAACCATTAATGCAAAATTGAAAGGAACAATCAAAATTTCTATTTTCAGCTTGAGTACGCGAAATGCCTAATAATGTTTAACTGGAGAATTTGAGCTTTCCAAAAGACCTACAAATGTTCTTCTAAAAATTGTTTCATTGGACTCGTAGTTTTGGTTTCACATTCGAAAATCCTATGAAAATATTGACAATTCTAATTTTGAGCACAAAAGTTAAATTTATTTGACCAAGGTACAGCATATATATAATCAAATTTCTCGATATTGGATTCTTTATTAATAGTCTCATAAGCTCAGAGTAAAAGTTTTAAAAAACGCCCGGATTCCAGAAGCAACGTATATTACGAATAATAATAATAATAAATCTGTACTTATTGAAATGTTCCTTTTTAAATGGTAACTGGTAATACAGATAAATGAAACATAAAAGAGAAAAAAAAGTTCGAGTTTTATTTTGGATCTTCCAAATCAGCCTACGTAATGTATACTCTTAAACTTACAACATAACGTAAATTTTATTCCTATATTGAACAGCGCATTCGATTTCTCTCAATGTAAGATGGCTCAGAGAATAAATATACTGTCATTCAAAATTATCTGTCGACACAACAGAGCTTTGAGAAATATAATATTCAGCTATACCTAATTACGTGAAAAATTCAAAATGTGAAGATGCATACTTAGATATAATGGAAATAAATCTGAAAGAGATTAACATTCGGGAAAACATTCAGAGTGCCAGGAATAAATATCCGAGTGCGAGGCAACTACATTATCAAGCATCAAAAGCGAGATTTGGCAGATGCCCTTTTTTCAGTTGAAAAATTTGTCTGAATTGTAGCCTTCTGATAGTGACATTGCGATGAAATTTTATTCGCTTTTAACCGACGTCAAATACAATCAATTTGTGAAATAAAATCCGAGAACCAAGCCTTTCGAGGAAAATTATAATTTTTGTTATTTTAGTAAATTCGTTTTAATTATTCAACTTTTTTGAACAGGAGTCTTCCAATAGGGATATAAGGATAAAACTTCTCTTTTTGTAGTCGAACATCAACAGAGTGGCGACTTGACCAGGAAACCGGGAAAGACCGGGAAATGGCCGGGGATTTTATTGACCGAGAAAAAACCGGGAAATGAACGTGAATTTATTTAAAAACCGAGAATTTACTTGACAATCAAAAATTCTACCAAAAAATACGAAAAATGACCGCTTTCTTGTTTGAATCAAGAAGAGATATTATCATTTGTTTTAAACAATTTAAAGTTTTTTAAATCTAATTCTCAAAATATTTAAATATATCTATATACGTCATGAGAGGAAGAATTTTTTTTTCCATTATAAGAAAAACGTTTTGCAAATTTGTGGCTCTGTGAGATTTTTTTCGCTGACTCAAATTTGATAATGGAATCGATGATGGCTCAAACCTACAGAAGGAATTATTACCTACATTTTTCCAAAAATATGTATTTATCCCGTCTTATTACCTTTCCCTCATTTATCTGACTTGCGACAGAAAATTTCAGAAATTAATTATAGTTTTTATTTTAAGGCAAGGAGTTTCAGGAAAGAAGTATAATTTCACTTGGAACAGGGGATTTTTTTACATGGAACGTGAACTTTTTAAACTAATTATAATTCGGATTTAAACGGTAGGAATTTTCAAAAATCTTTCCTCCAATTCAAAATTCGTCACAATTTTGAAGTTCCCTCTTCCTAATTTTAAATGAAGAAGGCTTGTTTATAATGTTCATTGCAAATTCATCCTTTTTGAGTTAAAGAATCAACTAATTATTTGAAATTTAAACTTGTTTGTTGATAATCAAATTTTTATGCTAAAGTTGCATTATTCTGATACAAAATTCATCTCTGGTTGAAATTGTAACTACTTTGAAAAATCAATTCATCTTTTTCTGGTGAAAAATTCAAGTATTAAGTTGAACATTGGTTTTTGAATTTAAAAATTAAACTATTTCTTTAAGAATCTATGTACTTCGTAGAAAAATCGGCTTTTTTGTAGAAAATTAATCTCTATGGTCAAAAATTCATCTTTTGCTAAAAATACATCTATTCATTCAGAGATTCATCATTATATCTGAAAATTAATCAGTTTTCGTTGAAAATCAATTACTTCAACTGGAAATTCAACTGTTCCATTTTTAGTGGAAAATTGATCTTTTCTAGTTTAAAATTCGACAATTTGTTGAAAATTTGTCTTTTTGAATCAAAAATTCAATTCTTTCGTTGAAACTTCACATACGGTTGAAAATTCAAGCTATACAGTCAAACATTTTTCATTTTGGTCGAATATTCATCTAGTTGAAAATTCTTATGTTTGGTTTAAAATTAATTTTTTAAGACAAAAACGTCACTATTCCATTTTTGTTTGGAAATTTTTTTTTATCGGTATAATATCAACCATTCTGTTGAAAAATTCTACTTTTGCTTGAAAATTGTATTTTCCGGTTGGAAATTCATTTTTTGTCAAAATTGATTCTTGTTGAAAGTTAGTTTTTGTTTGTTATAAGTAATGTTTTTCAACTTAAAATTTAACGTATCCCAATAAAAAATTTCATAGTTTCTTTTAAAAATCTATTTGTTTAGTTCAATGTTGAATCTTTCTCAATTTAAAATTTGATTAATCAAATTTTCGTTTAATTATCTTTTTCAGTAAAAGTAATTTATCTGTTTGAAATCTCGACTCCTTCGGTTGAAGATTCTTTTTTTCAGTATTCAACACTTATGCTTGGCTTAAAATTGGTTTTTTGAACTAAAAATGTCACTGTTCTGTTTTTGGGTGAAAATAATTATTTTCTGACTTCGAAATTCGACTATTTTGTTAAAACATGATATTTGTTCTTAGAAAATGATTCTTTCTATTTGGAATTTGATCTTCTTGTTTGAATATTCACCTTCGTGGTTTAAAAATGAAGTGTTCCAGTTAAATATTTATCTTTTAAGTTGAAAATTCATCTTCTTGTCTTGAAATTAAACTTTTCTGGCTGAAGATTTTTGTGATCGTAAATTTATTTTTTTAATTGTAAGTTTAACTGTTTCAGTTTTTATAAAAAAATTATATTTTTTGTTGAAAATTAGAGTATTCTTCTCAAAATTGATTTATTTTGCAATGTTTTATCTGTTGTGTTAAAGGATATTTAAAATGAAGGTCATGAATAAAAATTAACATTTGCGTTTTGCGATATATATATAAATATTTTGCTTCTAGTTGACCGGGAAAATTGAAAAAAATTGATCTTGAAGAACCGGGAAATGACCGGGACTTTAAAATCGTCCGTCGAATCGCCATCCTGATCAAACACAAGTGATTTGTTGAATGAAAGCCGAGCGTTTAGAGGAAAATTAGAAATTAAAAAAAATTATACATTACGTGGGTGACTAAACCGCTGTTGCGTGATTAGTGTCTAAAAAATGTATTACGCTATTTCTCCGCTAGAAAATTTATTTCAGTAATTAAATTTTCGTTTTTTTTTCATTTATAAATGTTGCGATTTTTCGTTACTTTTTTTGGAGACGAGAATTTTGTATACGAGAATTTCGCGATTATTGCGCACGTGGTCGTTTATGGTTTGTACAGAACGTTCGAAAGTTTGCTCCCTCAAGGCTCCAGCTCAAGGATCGCAAGGTTCACCCTGACCGCTGATCACAAGAAGTCAGATTGCATCCTTTTTAATGGAAAAAACAGTACACTAAGGGCGTGAGTGCAGGAAACCGTGACTTGCCATCAAATTTTTTGATTAAAATCACATCATTGCTACAAGTTTTTTAAATTTTGTTTATTTTGAGTCCAAAAAAAAAATGTATATAGTACAAAGATCAAACTAAACCTGTTTTACAACGGAGGAGGATATTAGTCGAGCTAGGAATTAAGATAGAAATGATGATAATACAAAAATTCCATAGAATAAATTTATATCCCATTTAATGTGAAAAAAACGCCATTCTTCTGTTAGAACTGATAGAATGACTAAACCAAGAATCTTAAATTGAAATTGTATGCATTTATATTCATTACATCATTATCACTGACTTATTCATCATTAGGAAAGGCTTTTGGACCCGAGTAACTCTGTTATTTAAATTATGTATAAATTTTATTCACCGTATCAATCGTAGAATTGTCTAATAACCTGTTTTTTTCTCTACAGTTTTTCTTTATTTTGCGGAAGAAGAATCAGCATGTGTCGACTCTTCACGTGATTCACCATGGCGTGATGCCCTTCTCCGTGTGGATGGGAATGAAGTTCGCACCTGGTGGTCACAGCACATTCTTCGCTCTCTTAAACACTTTCGTTCACATTATCATGTATTTCTATTACATGGTGGCTGCGATGGGGCCAGAGTACCAAAAATATATTTGGTGGAAAAAGTACCTCACAACCATGCAAATGGTAAGATTTATCGCACTGAATATGTCAAATACCTCCAAAGAGAATAGTTTAGAAACGTTTTTCAACGACTGTGAAATATGCTTAGTCCAGTATATTTAGTCGGATGCCTA
>WSXT02236905.1:0-15874 GCA_011762715.2 Neuroterus valhalla
ATAGGGCGTGCGACCAAAAAATCTAGGGCGCCGTGCTAGAATATACTGCTGAAGACCATATCGGTTTTTCAGTGTATGAAAAGAAGTAAATTGTCAACAAACTAATCAAATTTTCAACTAAGGTCATGAATCTACAACCAAGAAAATGAATTTACTAACATGTTCTTGAATTTTATCCGAAAAAATTGAATATTTAGATAAATACTAGAATTTTATGCAAAATAGTTCAGTTCAAACGTGGAAAGGCCAACTATCAATGAAACGGTGTAATTTTCAACCCAAGCAGAAGAATTCGCAAACCAATAAGACGAATTTCCAAACGAAGAGATCAATCCTTGAAAAAAATGTTAATTCTCTCAACAATCAGAAACTGTTTTTTCAAAAATTTTCTTAAGTTTCCACCAAGGATTAGAATTTCCAACATAGAGGAAAGAACATTGAAATCTAAAACCTATTTTTTCGAGAATTCTTTTTTGTATCAATGTGTCATTAAAAATGTATGTAAAAAAAGAATAACGTCTAGCTCATGGATTTACGTCACATGCTGTGCTCCCGACGATGACAGTGGCTAATTTTGATTACGTGTAAGGGGGGAGGGTAAAATTCCGTCTTTCCTAAATATCTCGAGAGCGGCCGATCGTAGACCGTAGAGCGATTCTGACAAAATTTATGAGTTTTCTATGATGCTCCCATTTATCTCCTCAAATTTTCACTGTGGGATTGGGGTAGGTATTCATTTGGAAAATATGTGAAACTGTGTTATTTTTTCTCGAATATCTTGAGAATGGCTCATTGAAGGGCGATTCTGACATAATTTTTGGGTTTTCTGAAGGGGGTTGAACTCTCAAAGGTTGCACTTCTTATATTTCCTAAATTTTTATAGTGGGTATGGGGTTTGGGATGATGCAGCCATTTATCTACTCAAATTTTCACTGCGGGTTTTGGGTTGGGGTACATTTTGAAAATCTGTAAAACTGTGTCATTTAAAATTTTCGTTAAGGAAGAATTCCATCTGGGTGGAAGCCCCAGGGTTTTTTTTTATTCGTAAAAAAATTCTGAGAAAATTTTGGAGATTTCGCTAAAGGACTGCACTTTGGGGGGATGTACCTATTGAAAATCTAGGAACATGCCAGAGTATGTCAGGAAGACATATTTGTTATCTTATATTTATTTAATTATTTTTATTCGATATAAAAAATGTATATCAAAAGGAATTTCGTTCAAGCCGGGTGTAGCGAAGAAACTCATCACCTACTTTTTTTTGTCTCAAAAACGTTTCGTTGTATTAAAACATTCCTTTAACATGAAAGATGTATTTATTCATCCCCGATCATTTGCGTCATTAATTTTTTTTTTCCGAACCTTTATTTGTGAATTAAATTAAATTAAATTTTTCAATTGAATAAATTTTGCTTATTTTCGCTTTGCAAGGCATCAAAAAATTTTCTTTGATCGTCATGAAACCCTAAATTTTTCTTTCTTAGGCAAAAAGGAGAAAAGATCAGATCCCGAACATTTCTGTTCCAAAAATTTGCATTTTACGCTAGAGGTAGTATTTTTTTCTAATATCTATATTCGAAAGATAAATACAAAAAAATGATACAAGAGCGTTTTGGGGCTCTTCTGTTAATCATACATTTTCAAATATCAATATTTTTGAAGTCCTACCGGTTCTCGAAATAATTGCAAAATAAACGAAGAAAAAATACGAAAAATGAGGGTTATACGTCGTAAATCATGATATTTGGGTGCATAATGGACTGTTCATTAAAAAATGAAGAGAATTTCTTTCTTTTTAATGTTAAAAAAAATACAAAGGAATTTATTTTATATTCTTCTATTCTCTAGATATAGTAAAAAAAACGAGGTAGAATTTGAAAAAAAAAACACTTTTTCGAGTCATTTTAAAAGTTTATAAAACACTAAAAATAACAAGCTGATACATTTGTATAGCACTGCAAAAAAATTGTTGTAAAAGAAACATTGAAAAAATTAATAAACTTTAAAAACTTTGAAGAATCACCAAAAAATGATGATTCGGACATTTTACAGGTCGAAAAAGCCTTTTTTCATTTTTGAAGGGGTTCACTGATGGAAAAGATTTAAAATATATGCTCAAAAGAAGAAAAAATCTCTTTTCTCAACTAGCAAACAATACAATATGCTTTGAAATTGACTTCAGTTCAAATTTAAAATGAAATTTAAAAAAATTTTGGCCGGGAAGTTTTTTCGAAAGTTGACACCTGAAAAACTTTGAAAAGTCCCAGAATTTTAAATCCGACTCCTGTAAAAACCCTAATTTTTCAAATATTGAGCATTAGATCGTTCAAATTTGCAAGTAAGGACATTTGAAAAATCTAATTCTAAGGCAAAAAATTTCCAAGGAATTATGTGTACATTTATATATTTGCAGCTATTTACGATACATAATAGCCTGCACCAATTGGCACTTTCCGATGTATACTTCTCCACGATTGGAGCAATGCTTAAACATGATTGTTATAACAAATGGAATTTATTTTCAGAAATTCACGTTGGCCTTGAAAAATGTTACATGAACCAACGTGAAAAAATGGTTTATTGGTGGTTTTTGAGCCGGCTCACGGTTTGTACTTTTAATCCGATAAATCTGTCATCCGGCTCGTTGGTCTAGGGGTATGATTCTCGCTTCGGGTGCGAGAGGTCCCGGGTTCAAATCCCGGACGAGCCCATCCTTTCTTTTTTGTTTTTTTTCTCCCCTATATCTCAGATTCAAGTTTTTTTTTGGTCTGTTTTAAATCTGAGAAGTATTTTAACGAGATTCATCATTTTATCGTTTTGCCTTTTATTTCAGTACACGTGTTATTCAGTGTCATTTTGTCAGTGCACTTTTGTAAACAAGTGGTGATCATGTCACTTTCATGGGATCCGTCGAAAAATCACAGTGATAGAGAGAGGTAAGTCTTTCTCATAATTTTAAATAATTTTTCAAGTTCTCCAGTGCTTTATTACCAAAAATAAGCGTGAGTTTATTGCTATCTAATTGGAAAAATTGCGTATTTTATGTTCAGTTAAATCCTAACCTCAAACATTTTAGAGTCTATACTGGTAATTATTTCAAAGTGAATATTTCAAACCTAATTTATTAGAAGCATGTTTTTTTTTTAGGTCCGCATTATTTTAATTCTTATTTTCTTTTTTTGATCGCTGAAAATATTGATTCAGATTGAAACTCGTGAAAAACATACGAATTCGCTCTTCAAGTTCAAAACAAGTTTTCAAATATTTTTATCAAATATTTTGGAGAGCAAAGAATCAAAAATGATTTCGAATTTATTTTGTTAGAGGAATCAATTCGTAAGCTGATCACTTGTTCACTTTGTGTGTTATTGTTTGATTGATCTAGATTTTGTTACGGGTTAACCTCAAATTTCATTACCGCACAGATTTACCTTCTGTTATTAACCTTTCTAAATTATGGTTAATTAAAAGTATCCTGGGACGGATTTTCGAAGAGAAAGGATAATTACTGCTATATTTTAATATTTTTAGTCTTTATTTTCGTAAATTCAAACTGTTTTCGATACGCAGAAAAGCAACATATTCCAACATATGGAACATAGAAATAAAAGAGCCAAAGAAATGGAATGAATAGTAAGTGACTTCTCGCTTTATATTTTCGAAGTGAATATTTTAAATATTCTTTTTGAGATTTACTTTATTTTTGTTTGAAACAAGTGGAAATCATCCTAAAGTTATTGTAGTTTAAAAATTTGTCTTATGATTCTGACAAGTCTGACAAAAATCCACATTTCTTGAAAGTGTGAAGACCTATAAGCATACTTACTAAAAGGTTTCTGAAGATGAAAAATGGTATTGTTTCAGATTTGAAGCCTCAATAATAGAATCATGATCAATTAAAAACTTTTGAAATTATAAAGTTAAGGGTAAACCTATTATCCTAATTAATTTTTGTTAACTGCTGTTTCCACTAAATTTTGATAAAAAAGCTGAATAAATAGTTTTTTTACAGGTGGATCTGCATCTACCCGTTGTACCTAAACAGCAAAAAGACAAGAGGAGAAGGTCGAAAGTTACCAAAGGACAAGTGTGTCGAAAATCCAACGCATCAGGAAATCAGGGACGTTTTGCTATCAGCAGGTTTAAAAGTTGGAGTTGAAAACAAGCTCCATCCAAGGGAGCGAAGCAAGGAATTATTGTATCGAGGCCGAATCAGAGTGCAATTAAAAAATGACGATGGCACTCCCGTTAATCCAGATTTTCCAACACGGGACTCCGTTCTACTTCATGTAGGTACATTAATTCCCAAACTGAAGACTCGACAAAGCAAACAATCCTCTGGTGACCAATCTTCACAACAACCGTCTTCTTCAAAAAAAGGAAAAGGCAAGGGTCGAAGATAATCGCCTTTAAAGAAGAGAGTCGCTTACATTCAATATTCAAGTAATGGTATTTCTGTAAATTTTGATCATGCAATTTATTTGGGAAGAGAATACTAGAAATGCTGGTTGTGGCAAATTTTTAAGCTTAATATTTGTCATTAGTTTGATGTCTAATGGAAATAAAAGTTTGTAATATGTTGAACAATTTTTGTGCTTATTGATTAATTTTAAGACTCGAAAAATTGAAAATTTCAAATAGATTTTATTTTATGTTTTAAGAACTTAACAAATATTATTTGGAACACTGGGAAATTTAAGGGTTTAAATTTCCAACAAGAACTTGATGCTTGTTGCCATGACTGTAAATCGCCTGTATTTGATGAATAATTTATTTTCTGTTCTAAATTTTATTTGACTGTCCATGGGGATTTATGGTGAATTGAAAATGCAGATGAAGAATAAATAAATAATGTATATACATCGTTATTCTAAATGTGAATTACATGGAGACTAAATTTTCGGAACTTGGGGCTTTGTTATTTTTACATTCATAGTTGTTTTCTCTGTGGGTACTTCTACTGACTTTTCTTCAGGCACAATTACTTTAACTCCAGGCCTATTTTCTCGTTTTTCCAAAGTTTTCTCCAACGTCTTCTCTAATTTTTGTTCCAGTATTTTTTCTTTTGATGTTTCTAAAGTTCGTATTTCTTTTTTAACTGCCTCTTCGATTATTTTTTCAGTAACTTCTGTACTGGCTTCAGAACTTAGAACTTCGTCTGATATTTCCTCCGAATTCTCGGTTGCTTCTCTAGGAAATTTGCTCTTACCGAATCTTTTTCTGAAAAATTGACGAGTGAGTTCCGTTGAAGCTCCCGGTCTCTGGTCAATTTTCTTCGCTCCACTTTTTCTTAGTGCTCCAACTATCGATGCATCATCAGGACTTTCTTCCGAATTAGGATAATTACTTCTCTGATTCAAACGAGTGGCACGAACTCTCTGAGAGTTAGATCTAGGAAGAAAGGGTAAAGAGAATTGTGAATTGATTAGGTAACCATCCGAATTGGGAAGATATTGAGCACTTAGACCCAGTGGAGAGTTGAAAGTTGCCATTCGAGGAGCACCAAGATTCGTTCTAGGTGTAAATAAACCAACTTGTGGATAATTTACACCAAATTGAGATCTTCCCATCCCAACTTGCTGTGATTCAACTCCACGTTGTTGTTCTGCCATACTTGCTAATGCCAACTGGACACCTTGTTCTACTAAAGGCTGGAATATTCCTATTACAGAATCGACAGTTTGTGGAATCCATGAAAATTCCGAGGTTCCCGTGGTTGGTCGCTGAGGTGCCCCTGCTTGAAGTTTAGCATCGTCGGTTGCAGGATCAGCCTCGTCTAAGGTTTCTAAATCATTGGAATTCGAATTTGATCTTGCAGCTCCTAAAGTTTGCTGTCTTGGTTCGCTAACCTGTAAAATAAATCATTTCGTTCTTATAATTAAAACTCGGTCAGAGAGGAGCTTGATAGTTCGAAAACTATTCAAATATTTTTTGGCTGTAATTTCTTTTAATACTTACTTGATATCCTGGAATTTGAAATCTTCCCACAATGTTGGAAATGCCGGTCATTGATCTCTGAGTCAAAGCTTCTATCAGTTCATTGAGCGTATACAATTTAATTTGAGGTGACGGAGTATCCAGAGCAGAATCCGAAGTCTTTTTCTGGTTCGAGTAGCCTGGCTGAACAGGTAAACTATCACCGACTGTTTCAGAATTCTTACTTTTGTTAGTGCGAACTTTTGGTTCTGATTGTTCACAATCCCTCCTACAATTGCTTGCGCCAACTATATTCGCTGTTTTCGGTGTGTCTGCCACTTTAGCCTTCTTCTTTGCTGCACCAACTATGTTGCAATCCGTATTTTTCGTAGCGCCAACTTGTGGATCTGATTGGCCATAATTGCTCCTACAATTACTTGCGCCAACTATATCGGATGGTTTTGGTGTATCTGCTTTAGCCTTCTTCTTTGCTGCACCAACTATATCGCAATCCGTCTTTTTCGTAGCGCCAACTTGTGGTTCTGATTGTCCATAATTCCTCCTACAATTACTTGCGCCAACTATATCAGATGTTTTTGGTGTATCTGCCACTTTGGCCTTCTTCTTTGCTGCACCAACTATATCACAATCCGTATTTTTTGTAGCGCCAACTTTTGGATCAGATTGTTCACAATCCCTCCTACAATTACTTGCGCCAACTATATCCGAGGTTTCCGGTGTATCTGCCACGTTAGCCTTCTTCTTCGGTGCACCAACTATATCACAATCCGTATTTTTTGTAGCGCCAACTTTTGGACCTGATGGGGAACAATCACTATTACAATTACGTGCACCAACAATTTTAGATGCCTTCTTTGGAACAATGATTTCTGGATCTTCCGCATCCTTCGGAGAGCCAACCAGAGGAGTGTCCACTTTTGGTTGAGTTGCTCCAAGAAGATTACTCCCAGCATTAGAAGAAGAAGATTTAGAAAGTGAATCTCCAACCAAATTTCGTGGTTGTGGAACAGGAACTTGAATCCTGCCTATGGCTTCAGCGATATCATAGAAAGGCTGAGGGTTCAGCATTTGTGACAAAGGTACGGAAGAGTATTGAGGTTGTTGTATTTGTTGTGGTTCACCTAAAAACCTCGAATCACCCGAGAAACCTTGAGGTAGTTGCAACTGTAGATTACTCAAAAATTCCCTCGCATTGGAAGACAATCCTGGTGACTGTGGAGCACCTAACAGTCCTCTGGAATCAGCAGGAATCTGAGGAAGTTGAAATTGAAGATTCCCGAAAATTCTTCTGGGATCAGAAGAAAATCCTTGTGCTCGGGGAGCACCCAACATACCCCTGGAATCATCAGAAAGTCGAGGTATTTGTAGTTGAAGATTTCCTAAAATTCCATTGGGGTCGGCAGATGCGCCCAAGGGCTGTTGCAATCGTGGAGAACCTAAAATTCTCCTGGCGTCATCAGAGAAGCCTTGAGGTAGTTGCAGTTGCAAAGAACCGGAAAATCCTCTCGGTTCAGGAAATGGCTGTTGTGCATCACCCAACATGCTTGGTTTGTCAGAGAAACTTTGAGGAAGTTGCAGTTGTTCCAAAGTACCTAAGTTACCCATTGCATTTACAGAAAATCTTAGTGGTTGTTGCCGTTGTGACGCACCTAACATTCCTTCTGACGCATCAGAAAATCGTAGAGGTTGTTGTAATTTTCGTGTCGAACCTAAAACTCTTTTCGATTTAGCAGAACCCAATATTCTATTGGATTTAGGATAGGTGTTTTCAGGTTGAAGTGGTGCAGATTGTGAATCTCCGAATACACTGCAAGGGCACCAAGGATTTTCCTGAGCATCTCCTACAGTAGGATCTTCGGGTTCTTCCTCTGATTCAGCTGAAGGCAGTTCTTCTAAGTCTGATTCACTTGCTCCTACCATCTTCTCAGAAGGTTCACATGGTTGTTTTAATGGTGATCCTGTCAAAGGTCCGCCACCCATAAAATACTGAGCAATACGTTGAACTTCCTCTAAAAATTTGAAAATATTATAGAAATTTCTGATAATAATCTCCTTAGTGATTCAAAGATCGAAGTAGGTTTGTAATTTTTTTCAATCAAAACAAATATTTGAATCATTACGATAATATAACTTTTCCTTCAGTTTAACTATAAGCAATAATATTTCATCTGTGTAGATTGAAAATAAAATTGAAACTCTTCTACGTGCGTACATAAAGCTTAATATTTTGATTGATAAAAGGGATATAGACCGAATGTTTATAAAAAAAAATTGTATACCTGGTTCGTATCTGTGTCGAGATCCTAGGAGACATCGAACCGATCTTCCTTCTCCTTCTTCCTCAGCATCAGTCTCAGGTATTCCCAAAATCACCTCAGGTTGTTCAACTTCTTTCGCCATTCGTTTCATACAATCTGCGCCTGAAATGAATTAGATAATTTTTTAATTCGTCTTTGAGAAATTACTTTTCTAGTTTCGTTCAAATAAAGTTATTTGAAAACAAATGTTTTTAGTTCATAAAAATCCGAAGAAAATCACATTCGGAATCATGGAAGCTTTTATATTTGAATGATTATAAATTATCCGCATTTTAATTCACGTACTTGATACTTTCTAATTTCCATTTTCTCTCCAAAGAAAATTAAAAAAATGGGGATCAATTTGGAATGAACTTCACAATTTTGAATTCTCTTGCATTGAAAAATTGTGATGATTATTTATGTATTGGACGCTCTTGAATTTTCATTACTCTCAACTTAAAAGATTACGATTTCACAATTATTAATATTAATTATGAAAAAATATATAGATAAAATGTAACAGAATTTGGTCATACAACTCTAATATTTTTGGGAAAAAGATGAATCCAAGTGTCAATAGTTTACAAATACGACAATTTTCAAATAATTCCTAAATGAAAATAGGAAAAATCAATTTTATGAGAAATTTCATTCTTTGAAAAATGATGAAGGATCAAGAATTTCAAAATAATTTTTGAATATTAAATTAGTATCACCATTAGTCGGGCGTTCAGTTGTTTCTACGGAGAAAGGAAAATTTTAATTCAAAAAAATCTTCAGTCACCTATCTCAGGGTAATTATTTCAATTTTTAACCAAATAGTGCACTCTTGATATTCTAGAAAGATTTATTTTCAATAAAAAAGGTAGAATTTCTAGATGACGAGACGATATTTGTAGAAAACACTTCAATTTTTAAACCGCCAAGTTCAATTTCCAATAAAAAAATTTATACTCAACAAAGGAAAATGATATTTTTTGTTCTTAAGAATGAATTCCACAAAATGAAAATGAATTTTTGAACCTTCAATTTAATTTTCAGTCCAAAAGAACGGATTTTGTCGCAAAACAATTGAATTTTTGTCAATGAAATATGACTTCTAACAAAATAGTTAAATTTTCAACAAAACAATCAAACTTCGAACAAAATATTTCAATTTCCGACCGAAAAAAGATGACTTCGAAAAAACATTTGGATTTTCAACGAAATAATTATGTAAATTGAACTTTCAACACAATAGATGGGTTTTAGACCTATAAAGATAAATTTTCAATCAACATGATTAATTTTTTTCAAAGAGAAGAATTTTCAACAAAACACATAAATTTTCGACCAAACAGTCAATTTTCAATAAAGTAGGTTCAACCAAGTGAGCTGAATTTTCAGCTGGAGAAATATTAATTTTTAGACAATCATTATAAATTATAAAAAGAATAGTTAAATATTCAACTGAAAATATAGACTTTCATCGAAAAAAATCATTTGCAACCAAATAGTGGAATTTTTTAATGAAATGATGAATCTTAAACCAAAAAAAGAAAAAAAAATGGTGGGTTTTTGAGAAAATTGTGGAAAGCTCAACCAAAACAGATTAACTTCCAATCAAACAGTAGAGTTTCCAATCATGAAGGATTAATTTTGTACCAAGATTAGCTTCCTACAAAAAGACAAATTTTAAACCAAATGGATGAATTATTAATTGAAAAGATAAATTATCAACAAAAAAGTTTATTTCTAATCGAAAAAGATGAATTTTCAAATTTAAAGGAAGAATTTCTAACAAAATAAATTACTCTTTGATCAAAAGAGGTGACTTTTCAATAAAATAATGAAACTTTGCACAAAGCAGATTAATTTTCAACTTACAAAGATGAATTTTCAACCCAGATGGTTGCTTTCTTACGGAAAAAGTATTTCCTAGGAAATAAATAAATTTTTGACCAAACAGTCAAATTTACACCCAAATAAGTGAATTTTGAAAATGAATGATTAGTTGATTAGTAGTTGAATTTGGAACTAAGAAACATGAATTTCAAACCGAATATTTTATTTTTCGAACGAATAGTTCCATTTTCAACCAAACAGTTGAGTGTTCTACCAAAATAGTTCAATGTTTTACTAAAAATTTTAATTTTTACAAAAAGGTAATTTGCAACCAGCCAGTGGAATTTTCAACTAAAATAATGAAACCAACTATAAAAAAATTAACGAGTAGTGGAATTCTTAAACCAAAACAGATTATTTTCAACCAAAATTTTCAAAAAAAATATAAATTTTTATTAAAAAGTCCATCTTCAATCGAGAAAGTAGAATTTTCAATTGAAACGGTCGACCTTTCAACAAAACAAATTAATTTCCGACCAAAAAGAATAACTTTGAAATAATAGTTAAATTTACAATCAAATGGATTAATATCAAAAAAATAGAGGAATCATGAACCTACAAAGTCAAATTCTTATCCAAAGAGTTAGTTCCATCCAATCAAGTTATTGAATTTTTAACAAAGAAAGATTAATTTTCTACAAAAATTAAATTTTTTTAATAAATACATTCATTTTTAATTGAACAGTCGAGTTTTTTTCTACAATAGTTGAATGTATACAACTAAAAATTTGAATTTTTAACGGGATAGTTTATTTTCCACCAAATAGTGGAATTTGTAACTTTGAAAAAAATTAAACTTTCGACAAAGAAATTCAACTTTCTACCAGACAGACGAATTTTAAACCAAATGGATGAATTTTCATCCGAAAAAGATTAATTTTATACTTATGGTATGACGACGCTTGAACAAAAATGATGAATCATCAACAAAAAATTCAATTTTCGACCGAAATAAAAACGGATTTAAATAATGGTCCAATTTTAACCGAAGAGATGAAGACATGATAGAAAAAAGTTCGAAACCTCGTAGACAAGTGAATGAATGAACAAATGAATTATTATTCAAGAACAGATTCTTATAGTCAATTTAATCCATTATGATTTCTTCACTTACAAAATATTTTCTATAATTTTCGAAATTTCACTCTACCTTTTTTATCATCGCCAGCAATAGAACATTCGCATTTGTCGTCCTTAATAATTGTTTTTCCATTGCATTTGTTACAAAGATCGGTGCAAGCTTGTAGATCCTGAGGACTGATGGGGTTTCCGAAAGCTGTGGGAACACATTAAAAAAATTTGTAATCACTATGTTGCAGGTTTCAAACGTGTTATCTTTTAAAAAATTAGAATTTTCGACATTATTTGTTTCAGTAAGAACATATAAATTAAAAGTTACAAAACTTAATTTAAATACTGCAAAGTTTTTATCAGATTTAATTCTAGAGCATCAAAATTTTAGGATGATTGATTTTATTCTCTCTCGAATTTGAGTTTTTTTAGAATTAGAGACAAAATTCATAGAAAAGATGTAGTTTATATGCCTTTTTTAAAATAATTCAAAAACTAAAAACTGATTTTATACCAATCAACTGTCTATGAGGAAGAACTGAAAATTTTTAGCAGCCTAAATTTTTGTGCATTTTGATTTTCGGTGACAAAATTCAGTTTTCCAAAAAAAATTATGTTGCAACTATTTTAAGCCCCATGAATAAAAAAAAAATAATACAATTCTTTCATCTTCAAAATGTTCAGTAGCACAATAAAATGTGATCACATTTTTTTTGACTATAGAAATTAATCAAATAATTTGAATTTTTCAAACTAATGTTATGATTTTATAAAATCGTTGAAAGTTTGAACAGGATGTCCGCTATCCTAATAAAAATCATTTTGTCCCATTAAATGTCAATATTTTATTTTTCTAACACTTGACTTAACACAATTTTCAACACTGATTCTAACGATTTTTTTTTTCAAATACAAAACATGTTGTTCTCGTCGATACAATATTTGAAAAAATTTGAGTCTCACCCTGGAAACTGAGACACAAAAGTACAGCCAAAATTTGAGATCGCGAAACCATTTTGGCTGCCTTCCCGTCAATGGAAAAAAAAAATTGACACTAAGGGCTTCGACACCCAATTCTTCAGTAGGACCAAGCGCAAATGCATCAATGATAATACTTTGTTGATTTCTGTTGCTCCGTCAAGAATCCGCTGACACTTTGTATGGAAAGTTATGCAATCCTGGTAAACAAGTGGTGAAACGACAATAAACTGAAACAAAAGATTATAAACAACGCCTAATTATTATACAACTTGGATTTGTTGTTGTCTTTGACACATCAATTTCAAGAAATGGTGAGGAAAATTCACAATAATTTTTGCAAGTTGTAACAAATTCAGAAATTTTGATTATTGAAGTAAAATACCTTCCAAGAATTGAGCTAAGCCAATTATTGTTTGGAGAAGGTATTAAAAAATATATTGCTTTCAATGTGCACATCCATTTATCTCAAATTACTAAGATACGTAAGAATTAATTTGATTTCCGCAATCATTGTACATTTGTAAATTTTCAAGATTTGCTGTCGCAAATTGTATTTTTGCATTTACGTAAACCACGGAGTGAAAATTATTTCGTCATCGTGAGGGGTAGGCATAATTTTTCATTTTGAGTAATTAATCATGAGAAATGTATTTTTCCTACGATTCATTAACATTAACTTAATACTGCTCTAATTTATTCTAGAAATTGTTATTTTTTTCTGAAGAGAAAAGTTCAATATGTATTATGTACTAATACATTTCTTGAACTATTGTATATCATTCTTTATATTCTTTCACTGAAATATAATTATTTAATCTTATTTTGAAATTTGAAGAGAATAAAAAAATGTCTACTAAAGAATAATTAATTCAAGTTCGAAAGAAGAAGAGATTTTTTCAACAGTATTGTAACAATGTATGAATGTTTTCCTCTTGCTTTCGTTTTTGTTCCGCATAAGAACCATTGAATTAAATGATTGAGGAAGGTCAAGTTATGATCGGAAAAACAGTAATGAATGAATTCAACTTTTCGTGTATTCAGAGTTTTTGTGTGCGTGATTTAAATCTAAAATTGACGAATAAAATTGATTTGAAGGCTTATAACATATTTTCTAAAAAAAAATAATATAAGATGGTCATCTTATAAAATTGAGCAGAATATTATTTGTGAATTTTTCATATGTAAAAAAAAATCCTCCACCGTGACAATGTTTTTAAACATTGCCGTGACCAGGATTCGAACCTGGGTTACTACGGCCACAACGTAGGGTCCTAACCACTAGACGATCACGGCTAACGAAGGATATAAAAGTTGGGTTGAAAATCTCCACCACATTGGTTGACCCAGTTACTATGGCTAACATATGTTTTTGATTCAATTTTACACAATTGGAAGTTTTATTAGTTCGATATTTGGTATTATTGTTATAAATAAAACGTAATATTCTTCTAGAGTCGCAAAGGAAACAATTTCATTAAATAATAAATAAATTTATTGTTATTTTTCTGATTTATTGATTCAATTAGGTAAACGGGAATTATTAATTCATTATAATTGAGTAATCAATTAGTTTTTTTGATTAAACATTTCTCCTTACCTCGAACTTTTATGATCGTCTTTGAATCTTGAAAATATTTTGACATTATAAATTATACATATCGCAAATTACCAATATGTTTCTGAGCAAAGAGAAACACATGCGACTGAATATTGAATGTTCCTTAATGGTTCAATTTTTTTCTGGTTTCTGTTTTATAAACATACAAGTGATCAAAACGTTATATATACAATCTTTTATTCATCACTTCCTAGTCATTAACATTACTTGATAATTTTTCTTTGTCCAATTTATAGAAATCCATATTCACATTTTTTAAAATCTCGTTTCGTGCTTCTTGAAAATTATCTCTGTTATTATTATTTCTTTTTAATCACAGCCGCATAACTATAATCATGCTGCTATGCAAATTAAATATAAAAAGTTATGCAGTGAATAGTTTGATACGTTAATAACTCAGTTTTGAAATTATTCAAATTCTTTTCAATTAAAAATCCATAAAATATCTGGAAGTTAGGGAAACATTAGAAATAATTTAACATCTGTATTACTTTTAACAAAACATTAAGATGAGTATTTCTTAGTTAAGAACAATCTGAAAAATGACAAGTCGTTTATCAATTCACTTGATTAACGAATCGATTATTTAAAAATTAAGCTTCTAAAATAATTAGCACACTTTTATCATGAATTTTGTAATTTTTATTAACTTAGCAGTGAAATATGTAATCGGTGCGATGTTTTTTTTCCAGAATAATGGAGATAATTAACTCCTTATTTTTGATTATTGTGTAGGATCCTGGATTCCCTGAATTATTAAAACGCGTTTTATTAATTTGAGGGTATCAAGGAATTCTCCGCAATGATAGGAAGGAAATATCGATTTTTGTATTTCTTTTTGAAAACCCAAATTTTTTTATTCTCAGGGAATAGTCGCCGTTTCTCTAATTGATTTTTTTAATAATTCAAAATTTTGGGAATCCTCCACAATAATAGAGAATAAAAAGTCTCTTATCTTCATTTTTTCAAAAAATACCGGATCAAAACAAAAAAATATGCCCTCGAGTTTTTAATTGGAATAGTAAATTTTCCAGAAGAATTATTATAACTGTATGTTGGGACAAGAGATTTAGTAAGGAATTGTAATTTCGACTTTGAGACAAAGAATTTTTTTAATTATTTAAAATTCAGAGCTTGGGAAAGGAAATGAATAACAGAAATACAAAACAGAAATTTACGTAAATAATAACGTTTATCCAGACTCAAAACAAGAAATTTTATGAAAGAATCACAATTCTGAGAAGCGCCATGGACTTTCAGTAGAGATATAATTTTCAGTTTAGGACAGGAAATATCTGTGAATTATTACAATTTTGACTGTAGTATAAGGAACTTGCGAAGAATTATGATTTCGACTTTGGGACAGGGGATATTTCCTTTTTCGGAAATTTCGGCGTCAGTAGTTCAATTTTCGGTATTTTTCAGTCGTCCCCTACCATCAGGGATGGGTGAGTATAATACTTTGTTTTCTACATGTATACTATTACGTATATTACGTATTTAGTTCCCTACAAATGTATTCCACATTCGAAACCGTGACCCGATTGAAATTGACGTTACGTAAAATTGAGCAATTAATTTGATTATTTGTCATTGTCAACCACTTTCTCAAACAAATTAAGTTTGAAATGTCATAATATACGTATTTATTAGACTTTTTTATTCACAACATTTCCAAACATGTCGAGTATACGAAATGCCAACATATAAGTACGACCGTTGACCGATCACATAGTATCCTAGCCTGTAAGTAATGTTTCCCTGTTTCCTGGGCTCTTGGCGTTAGGCATTCTCTTGTCAGCTATATCGTTGATGTTCGTGAAGTTTTCTGCAATTTCCCTAATATAAAAAGAAAGAAATGAAACGAGGCGTTAGGGGCAGTACTCAAGTTATGTAACACACTCTTCTTTTGTTTAAATAAGGACGAAAATAAAACTGCCGAAATGACAAAAGAGATGCAACGGTGTAAACAAAAGAAAAAGGCGTTACGTAATTTAAGTACAGCCTAGTGATGGGCGATCCTCACAAAAAGTATCGATCCTTGATGATCGATACTTTCAATACTGTCGATCCGATCCGAGTT